>PVIU01007490.1:0-33367 GCA_004026605.1 Ondatra zibethicus
GGTCCTTCTGTATTTTGGTTGCTTTTATTGGTTAATAAAGACTCTGCCTTGGCCTTCTGATAGGGCAGGACTTAGATAGACAGGATAAAGAGAAGAGAATGCTGGGAAAGGGCAGAGTCAGAGAGAGCCGCCGCCATGAAGCTCCCAGGTCACAGACGCTGAATCTTTCCCGGTAAGCCACGACTCGTGGCGACACACAGATTATTAGAAATGGGTTAAACAAGTATGTGAGAGTTAGCCAATAAGAGGCTAGAGCTAATGGGCCAGGCAGTATTTCAATGAATACAGTTTCTGTGTAATTATTTCGGGTACGCACCGGGAGCCAGGTGGGACAGAACAAAGGTGCCCTGTGCCGGGAACGCAGCCCGAGCTCCTCATTGCTACATCTTCTCGACTTTAGTGCCTGCTCCTGACAAGATAGAAACCCTGAGCCTGCATAGTGAGAGAAACCAAGACCAGAAGACAGAACTCCTGAAGTACTTTATGTGTATATATTATAATAGCTGCTTCTTTATTCTTTGCTCCTTTGAAGCTTAGAAATTATTCTTTCTCATTAAAATTTATTTGCTACACATGACAAATATCCCTTTTGTGCTTACATGTGTTAATATATGAAACATCCATCAATGCAGGATGGAGAACATTGATAATCAGAATGATACATATATTCATGGACTTTGGGGCCATGACTGAGGAAGCAGTGGAAGGTAAGGTTAGATGGGATGTGGAGAATCAGTCTAGACACAAAGATGCTGGGAATGCTTGTGGGCGCTCTCTACAGGGTTCTCCTATGCTCCTTACAACCCTGGGACTCAGCCACATTTGTTAACCACACTTTCTGTGGTTAACAAGCCAGGGAAAAAACCCTCAGTTAATCTCTATCATTAATATGAGGTAGTTTCTGTTCAGAATAAGGTTGATAACACTGTCTTCTGGGATAAAAAAAAAGGCAGAGTCAAAAATGCTATTTGATGTCCAAAGCACCCACATAAAGTAGGTCTTGAAGACCTATAAATTCAATATAATCCCCATCAAAATGTTAGGTAGAGTTTTAGCAAAAATTGACATGCTCAACCTAAAATTCATATAAAAATGCAAGGGAATAAAAATAACATAAGAATGTAAGTGGCAAAATAAAACAGTAAATTGTACATTGTCAAAATTTTTTAAAAACTATGTGTTTCTAAAGATACCATTAGGAAAATGAATAAAGAGCACATGGAATGGAAGAAAACATTTACAAATTACACATCTGTTAAAAGCCTCATATCTAAAGTAGGGAAATAATTCTTAAAAGGCAATCATAAAATAACAACTCAACAAAAAAAAAATCAAAGGATTTAAACAGACATTTCAGCAAAGGAGACACACAAGTGCCAGTGAGCAATGCAGACAGCCAGCATTGCCAAGTGTGGGGCATGCGCCCGTCACCACTGTGGGTCACCACTGTGGGACACCACCGGAACCAATTGGATGCCTAAAGTAAGCAAGTGTTGAGAGTTTGGGGAAAGTACGGCCCTCATGAACTGCTGATAGGACTGTCAAATGGTACAGCCATTTTTGAAAACAGTGTTGGGGTAGGGAAGAAAAGGAAAATGGTCTTGTACTTCCTCACATGTTAACAGAGCTTTGCATGTAAAAGTCCATCCTGAGAGAAATGAAAAGACAGTTGTATGCAAACATTTGAACATAAATGTTTGTAGCAGTGCTAGGCATGCATATTTAATTATATTTAATAGCTATAAAAGGCATAAAAATTAACTATCTACTAAATATGAATAACTAAACAACATGATTATCATATACATTGAAATAGTATTTGGTAATAAAAACATAAAATCAGTTACAACCTATGACATAGATTACCCTGAAAACATTATGCTCAAAGAAAGAGGTCAGTTTCAAAATCTCATATTTGGGTTGATTTCATTTGTACAGAGGTAAAAAATCAGCATATTATAGAGTTAAAAAGCATATATTAGCAATTATTCAAGGGTGGAGATTTGAAGGGAAATGGAAGTCATTACTAATAGGAGTAAGTCTCATTTCTAAGAGATGACTGAATTCTAAAATGATCATGGTGATGGTTATAGAACTCTGAAATTTAGTAGATAGATAGATTTGATGGTGTGTGAACTGTATCTCAATAAAAATGTCTTTAAAAAACAACAGGCCTTTGAATGAAGGAGAGGGTGAAGCAGGGGTGTGGGAAAACCCAGCAGGTACTGCTCAATTCAAGGGAGGGAAGCAGTACTTCCTGCCTCTGGTACTTCCTGTGCTATCCCAAGACGGAAGAGAAGAAAGGCAGTGATTAACAAGAGATGGAAACAAGAGAGATAACTGTGAAGTTTGCACAATCTTTATAAATCATCTTCTAAATATGGGGATGAGGTTCCAGTTGTCATGCCCTGGCCACAGCACCGAAGCCAGCAGGGATGGCTGCAGGGCATACAGTGTGTTTCAGGAACCACCTTGAGCATGACCTCCTTGAGCCTCTACAACAAACTTGGCACTGAGCATGATCAATTAGTACAAATGTCTAGTCGTTGGTCATTTCAGAACAAAACCCTCAGACTCTCAGACTCAGTGACCTGTGTGCTTGCCCATTTAAGGGTGATATTAGGAACTGCTGGCACCTTCTGGGCCACTTACGGGCCATTAATGCTAATTTAAAGTTTCTTTGTTTTTGGTTTAAGAAATGGCTCCTTGGTATATATCTAGCTGCAAATCAATGAAAAGATGCCTGTGTAATTAAGATAAGCAAGTATTCTGACCCAACCTCAAGTGTGTACTATACCCCAACCTAAAATGGGAAGCCGTCCATTTGGAAATTTTACAGAATAAAAACACCAGGGAGCTACTGCCTTGAAAGAATATAATATTTATGGATTTTCATGGAATTCATGCCTTTCTTCACTTCTTCCACTAGTACACCTGGCAATTAGTATGCTGAATACAGTATCAGGAGCAATGATGTAGAGTGACTCAGGATGATATCAGCAAACTATATTGGTTCAACATGCATGAAATTTTCCATCAGAAATGGTGACATACAACTGAATTTCCACTGCATGGGAGGCAGAGGCAGGGAGGTCAGGAGTTTGAGATGAAGTGATACTTTGGTCTCAGGAAAAGCAAATGAGTAAGCAGATATTGTCTGAAATCGTTAAAACTGAGGAGCAGTAGAGAATTTCCAGGAATTTATCCTAAGTAGATACAAAGGGGAAAGCTAAACAAATTAATCTACTTTTTTTTTTTTTAACTTTCAAGACAGGGTTTCTCTGTGTAGCCCTGGCTGTAGACCAGGCTGACCTTGAATGTAGAGATTTATCTTTCTCCACTTTCTGAGTGCTGGGATTCTGGGATTAGAGGTGTGCACCACCACTGCCAAGTTAAACCTACATTTCTATTAGGATAAAGTCTGAAACTGCCTAAAAGGCCAAACATAGGAAAATAACTAATTATCACATGACACATAACTAACATGTGACACATGTACTTTAGGGAGTAGCAGCAACTGCAAACAACAATTATAGAAGTGATCAGAATGCTGACTTCCCCTTTCCTTCCTGATACTGATCTTCCCTCCCTCCCTCCCTCCCTTCCTTCCTTCCTTTCTTCCTTCCTTCCTCCCTCCCTCCCTTCTTTTCTTTCTTCCTTCCTTCCTTCCTAATGCTGATATCCCCTTCCTTCCTTCTTGATGCTAATTCCCTCTCCCTTCCTTCCTTTATTTTTATTTTTATTTTGGCTTTTGAAAGAAGATCACACTATGTAGCTCTGGTTGTCCTGGAACTCATTCTGTAGACCAGAGATCTGCCTCAAACTCACAGAGACCCACCTGCCTCTGCCTCCTGAGAGCTGGGTTAAAGGCATGTGCCACCACACAGTCTAGGATGCTGCTTTTCTGTCCTAATGCTTATTTATACACAGGTACAGCTGTGCCTTGATGAGCAAGCACATAAAGACTAGAAATAAGCAAGCAAGCAAACAAACAAACAAAAAACAAAAAAAGTACCAGAAAGTGTAACTCCATGTGACCCTTTACTGGATGAGGAAATGGAGTTTGGGGAGCTAGGACAGTTAACCATTAGCTAATCATGATTTCTGTACTATAGGTCTAGATTTATTGACATAAAACTTGTTCACAGTAAATTTTTAAGGGAACAGAGACCTGTGGCATATGGTATGATAGAGCTGGTATTTTGGATGGTTACTGAAAAAGTTCAATGGTAATTTTATTGTTGTATAATTTATAAACTATAAAATAACCTAATTGTAGATGTACATTTCCACGACTTTTAAAAGCATGTGAAGGTGGCAGCCATCACAATAGCACATTTCAGGACATTGCTGTCACCCCACCACGTCCCTGCCTGTGGTGTGCAGTAAGCTCCTACCAGTACCCCCAGATATGTGTCTGTCATTATAGGCATCATTGTATTTTGGACAGAAAAAAATGACATATTTACATATTTATATATTCACCCAGTAAAATAAAAATAGGTGTGCACCAAAAATTTATGCAGGTCTATTTACAGATAATATTAAAATTATAAAAACCGATTCCTGGCAGGTTTGGCCAGTTAGCTTCTACTGTCTATAAAATAATTTTTTTCATTTTCTTATTTGCATTTTTATTTATATGTACACTCACATGACACAGCATATGTGTGGAGGTGAAAGGACAACTTGCTGGAGCTGGTTTTCTCCTTGTACCATGTGGATCCCAGGGACTGAACTCAGGTCGTCTTAGGGGCAAGCACATTTATCCACTGAGCCATCACTGAATTTTTTTCAATTCTCTTTTGTAAAATGAATATGAATCTCATATAAACATAACATAGTACTCAGAAGAATTTGGTTTTACTTATTACCAAACCCAACTAAAAGTATAGTAAAGGTTTTTCTAAAGGCATGAAAGTCATAAGAACAAACGAGAAAGAAGCAAAGGGACCAGCAGGATTACAATCTCAGAGTGGACAAAGAAGTAACAAGTTTTGCAGGACAGAGAAAATCAAATTGCAACTCAGCCACAGAGAAATGAGCAGATCTAGCCAGGCAGACGCATTCCCATCCCAAAGGCAGAGCCAGGTTAGGTTCCTCATGTCAGTTGAAGTTATGTGGGAGAATCAGTTAGATCTCAAGATCCTTTCTCCACCAGTCGGCAGCCAAAGGGCAGCCAGTGCAGGGGAGGACCGCTCCATAATCGAAGGATTAAGCAAACGTACACACTGCAAGCTGATCTTTCCTCCAACACAGCTCCCAGAAAGAGGGACAAGTTCTTCACCATCAACTATTGGAAGTCTTTTCTCTGTAATCAGTCTGTCTAAGGTACAAGAGTCAATATGCTGATTGGAGATTCCTTGGGGAAACAGCAAGCTTCATCATGGAATCAAGGCTTCTGAACAGCTTTCTGAGGCACTGTTTTTAAATAAGAGCAGACAACCAAGATCAGCAAACCTCTGAGAAATATCTCAGACATGGAAGACAGAGTCCAAAATAAACAAATGAAAGGAAACCTGGAGAAACAGAAACTTCTGAGAGGGAGAAAAAAATAAAATTATTTCAGTAATATATTTAGAGACAGAGTACATATACAAAATAACACATACATTGAAAAGCATATTCCTGAAAAGCTGAAAACTATGTCCACACAAACTTGTACATAATGTTAACAGCAGCTGCCTAACTAGAAATAATCAAGATGTAAATCAGTAGGAGAATGAGCTGTAGTACATCCACACAATGCAATGTAACTTAGTGATAAAAAGAAATGAACTATTAAACAACAAAAGGACATGACAGAAGTGTAATCGCATATTGTAAAATAAAAGACTCCAATCTGAAAAGCTATACACTCATGTGTCAGTTAACAATGGGGCTAGGCCATGCCCTGTGAAATGCCTCATTAGGTGCATTTGCCACTGTGCAAACATCCACTGCACATACACAAACTAAGACAGCTAATGAGCTTACTGAGCAATATAATCTTGGAGAATCACTGCTGCAATACAGTCCATATGGTACATGAGTGCATCTGTGATCTGAAAGAAGCAAAATCCAAGATATATTAAAAAGATCTATGGGTACTCAAGATTTGGAAGAGGAAAAGGGAAATGAGTTAATGAAGGAATTGCAATGATAGATGATCTCATACATTTTTCAAAAACTCACAGCAGTACAACACAAAGAATATGCCAACATAAACTATAAGTTTTATCTGATAATAATGTATTAATATTTATCCACTAATTATAAGAAAACTTCACTAAGACAAGACAGTAACAATAAGGGAAATGAGAGGAGGCCAAGGGTCACAACAGGGATCTAAGACCCTGTACTTTCTGCTACATTTCCCTGTAAATCTAAAAACATCTCTAAAAACAGTCTACTCACTTAAAACAAAAATTACTAAATGACTCTTCATAAAGCCTGCTAAACTAGCACTGAAACTGAAAACTAAAGGGAAGTGCCCATTAAGATATTATAGAACCAAAAAGTATAGCTCTCAGCTCCGCAACTGTACTTTTAGAAATCTACCTGAAGAACACAGATGAGGTATTTTGGGAAAGGACTCATAAATTTAAATGGGAGCCATTTAAAGTAAAACTAGATCTCATTTAAATTACCGGGTGGGTAAAAGGTTACGCTCTAACACACTACTATGTAGAAGTAGTCTTCTCCAAAAATTAAAATCCTAATTATTTAGCAACATCACAGAAAAATGTACATGAAGGTAATATGTTAATAGTACAAAATTATGTGTGCAATTACAATTATGAAAAATACATTCTTGCAAAAAGCTGTATGAATTGGTGGGATTATAGATGCTATTTTCTTCATTTCCCCAAAATCTAATGTCCTTTTTTCTCCAATAAGGAAGAATTCTGAGTGAAGAAGAAAACTATACATATTTCTTTGTCTTGAAGCATGGTATCCACGTAGCCTAAGTTAGCTTGGGCTCCCGATCTCATATCTCAGCCTCTAAAATGCTGGGATTATAAGCATGCATAACCATCCCTGGCCAAAACTTGTATTTATGAGTTAACACAAATTTTGGGAGATTTAAATCTTAGATACTTACTTTTATAATAAAATATTTTTCAGGAAAATTAGAGAAACATGAATTTAGTTATAGATAGAATTACTACTCCATATGCTCATAGCTATAGAAAAAGTATTGCTGTTCATATTGGACTAGTCTGATGTTCATAATTTTTAAAATTCCCAAAAGTCCGAATTGACTTTTTAAAGGAAAACAATATTATTGGATTAAGACTGTGGAATTCCTCGAGACTCAGTAATACCACTTTGGGGTATATATCCAAAGGATGCTCAATCGTGACACAGGACATGTGCTCAACTATGTTCATAGCAGCTTTGTTTGTCATAGCCAGAACCTGGAAACAACCTCAATGTCCCTCGACTGAAGAATGGATAAGGAAAATGTGGTACATTTACACAATGGAGTATTACACAGCAGAAAAAAATAACGACATCTTGAATTTTACAGGAAAATGGATGGAGCTAGAAAACATTATTTTGAGTGAGGTAACCCAGACCCAGAAAGACAATTATCACATGTACTCACTCATAGGTGTTTTTTAAACATAAAGCAAAGAAAGCCAGCCTACAAACCACAATCCCAGAGATCTTAGACAATAATGAGGACACTAAGAGAGACTTACATAGATCTAATCTACATGGGAAGTAGAAAGTAGAAAAAGACACCATCTCCTGAGTAAATTGGGAGCATGGGGACCTTGGGGGAGGGCTAAAGGGGGAAGGGGAGAGGCAGGGAGGGGAGCAGAGAAAAATGTAGAGCCAAATAAATATTAATTAAAAAAAAAGACTATGGAATTATAACCGGGTGGTGGCGCACACCTTTAATCCCAGCACTCGGGAGGCAGAGGCAGGAGGATCTCTGTGAGTCCAAGGCCAGCCTGGTCTACAAGAGCTAGTTCCAGGACAGCCAGAGTGACACAGCAAAACCCTGTCTTGAAAAACAAAACAAAAAACAAACAAAAAAGACTATGGAATTATAAAGACAGATAGCTGATTTCATTTTCATGTGTACCGCTTCCTTATGTTTTCTGGTTGCCACGGCATTAACTCAAACCTGGGTTCTGGAAACCAATTTTTCTTCTTGATACAATGTGACTGGTGTTTCCATTACTGCTTGTTTTTTGTTTGGTTACTAGACATCACTCCAGAATTAATACTCGAATTTAAAATTTTTTAAAGAATACTTGATATTAGAACATTTTATACTTAAGAGTTCTCAGCACCATCAAGTGCGACACCCATACAGCACTCAGGTATAGTCTTACTGTGCTGAGTGTTAAATGTAAAAGTCTTGATATCTAGTACTAAACTTTGTATTTTGAGGAGAAAGATGCCGAAGCCTCAGTATCCCATACTTTAACGCTTAAGTGACTTTAACACTAAATTTAAAAACCCACCTGCTATAGCTAAATCTGCTTCAAGAGGCCTTGTAAGGCTTTTTGATGTTTTAACAACAGACCCTGCAATAAGGAAAACACTTTTTCTCCTTCATCTGTTAAGTAATTTCACAGACTGCGTTCATTCCAGAGAGCAGACACTTGAACATTTGGGAGCTTTATCCTCTTGGCTTCCACAGAGTTTCTGAGGAATATAAAGCACATGCTCTGACTTCAGTGTACTGGGGGTTCACGTGGTGTGACATAGTGACAAACAGCATGGCAAGTGGTGACAGGCTATGCCCAGTTTGAGATCATTATGACATTCAGGCACAGGAGAAGTCTTATAAGAACTTGATGGTAGAGTCTGAGAAAAGATCTAGGCAGGGAATAAGATTTGTGTGTAAAGAGATAATAAGATTTCCTAGAAAAAGTTACATAAGGGGCTAGATGGCTCAGTGGTTAAGAGAACTGGCTGCTCTTCTAGAGGACCCAGGTTCAATTCCCAGCACCCACATGGTAGCTTACACCTGTCTGTAACTCATTTCAGGGGGCCCAACACCCATGGCAAAACCTCAATGCACATAAAAATAAAAAAATAATAATAAACAGAAAAGGGTATGTAAAGGGAAAGGAAGGGCACTGAGGACTGAATTGCATTTAAGAAGTAGAGGCATGAAGCTCAGAAGATAACTCAGTCAATAAAGTGCTTGCCTGAGTCTGATCCCAGCATCCACACAGTCATAGTCATGTGTGTCTGTTACCCCATGCTGAGCCAGTCTAGCTCAGTCAGTGAACTCTATGTTCAGAGAGAGATCTCACCTCAAAACTTAAGGTGGAGAGTAAATGAGGAAGACACTGATATCCACCTCTGACTTCCGAACACATGTGCACACACATGCACACAGAGAGAGAGAGAGACAGAGAGGAGAGAGAGAGAGGTTGATTTCAAAACAGGGTCTCCCAGCCCAGATGGAAAACCATTAATGTAACTATAATACCCATTACCCAGTTTTGTAAATTTCTCTAGCAACAGTTAATAACCTCAGTGCAAAGACATAGCCAATGCAATGAGCAGCTCGCTGAGCACTGGCCATGACAGGAGAAAGTGTCTTGAAGACACAGCAAACCACCAGCTTTGTGGCTGTGAAGGAAGCAGTGCAGCGGAAGCAGGTAAAGACCCATCCAGTTCATTCTCCTGATGCTCTTCCAAAGGAAATAAATGTTTTCTCTTTTCTCTCCTTTAAAAAAAAATCTCTGTGCGTGTGTGTGTGTGTGTGTTATCTGTGTGTGCCAAGGCATATGTATGCCTCAGCATGTGTGCGGTGCTCAGAAGGTAACCTTGTGTGTCAGTCCTTGCCATCCACCTTGTTTGAGACAGAGGTCTCTTGTTCATCACTGCATAAACCAAGCCAGCTGGCCCATGAGCTTCCACAGAGTCTCCTGTTTCTGCTTCCCATTAGCTGTCAAAACCCTGGGACTTCAGACATATGATCTCATGTCTGGCTGTACGTGGGTCCTGGGAGGCAGTCACTACGCTTGCATGACAGGGTGCTTTTCTCACTGAGACATCTCTGTAGCCAGAAGTCAGAAAAAAAATCACTGTCATATTTGATGTCATATTCAATCCTGCTCAAAAGTGGCCATAAACAATATACAAATGAAGAAGCTGCCTGTGCTCAAGTAAAATTTATTTTCAAAGGAAGATGGTGGAGAATATTTGGTTTAGGGTAAGTTTGTCAACCTCTGCCTTAGATTATTTGTTCTTTTTCATGTATTATAATTTAAAAAAATAATTTATTTATTTTTATTTTATATGCTTTGGTGTTTTTTTGCATGAATATCTGTGTAAAGGTGTCAGATCTTGGAGTTACAGAGAGTTGTAAGCTGCCATGTGATTGCTGGGAATTATACCTGGGTCCTCTAGAAAAGCAGTCAGTGCTCTTAACTGCTGAGCCATCTATCCAACCCCTATAAAATCTTTATATGAAGAGAATTGTAATACTTTGTCATATCACCAAGACTTTTTGTTAATTCCTTTGTGGTATTTGGGGAAAATACAAAAGTTTAAATGTGTGTATGTAAGTACAGTCAAATCTATTTCTTTCCCCTTGTTTTTGGCTTTATTGTCATATTCAGAGTGATCTTTCCTACACCAATATTTTAAGCATACACTTTTTCCTTCTCTCCTTAGTTCTCTACAGCCATGAAGTAAGAAGAGAGGATTCCTCGCGCTGATGAAGAAGAGAGGAGAGGATTCCTCGCGCTGATGAAGCCGAGGACTAAAGGAGAAAAGCGGTGCGCGGAGGAAAGAAGCCTTGACACAGAAGAAAAGCTGAATAAATATTAGCTGTCATATTTTCTTATCATCACATGGATATTATTTTGACCTTAAAAGCAAGGTTGGCATCAAGCTCTAGATCTGACTCACTACTCAGTCTATCAATCATCTCCGCACCCCTCACTTCCCTCTCACCTCACTACTCAGTCAATCAATCATCTCCGCACCCCTCACTTCCCTCTCACCTCACTACTCAGTCTATCATCTCCGCACCCCTCACTTCCCTCTCTACTCAGTCTATCATCTCCGCACCCCTCACTTCCCTCTCTACTCAGTCTATCATCTCCGCACCCCTCACTTCCCTCTCACCTCACTACTCAGTCTATCATCTCCGCACCCCTCACTTCCCTCTCTACTCAGTCTATCATCCCACTATTCTCAAGCTATCTTGATTTTCTTCCTCTCTTTTATGAAGGGGAATTATTATTGCAAATATATTTTAATTTAAAACTAAATTATATTTGTAATTTTATGACCTATAAGACAGTCATGAGTCACTTAACCACATCCACTCATTCCAAGACATTGATTTTGAGCATTATCATCTTGTGTGAGCATCATGGAGTATATACTTTTATACACCTAGATGGTGTAGGTCAATCAATCACTTGAAGTGACCCCTTGACGTAACCACAAAATGAGGTTGAAGAAGATATAGGAGGCTACTGCCAGTGTAACGTAGCATTTCTTTAGCATTCTTTTTATTTATTTATTTATTTATTTGTTTGTTTGTTTGTTTATTATGTATACAATATTCTGTCTATGTGTATGCCTGCAGGCCAGAAGAGGGCACCAGACCTCATTACAGATGGTTGTGAGCCACCATGTGGTTGGTGGGAATTGAACTCAGGACCTTTGGAAGAGCAGGCAATGCTCTTAACCTCTGAGCCATCTCTCCAGCCCCTTCTTTAGCATTTTTGTTTGAAAATAAGACTATGCCAGCACTCGGGAGGCAGAGGCAGGTAGATCTCTGTGAGTTCGAGATCAGCCTGGTCTACAAAAGCTAGTTCCAGGACAGGCTCCAAAGCTACAGAGAAACCCTGTCTCACAAAACAAAAACAAAAACAAAAAAAAAAAGACTATAAACTAAAAGACTGAGAAATTAGAAGATTAAATACACAAATAAGAGGAGCATTTGTTATCAATTATTACTTACATGCTATACTCTCACACCACAGCCAACACAAGCACATGTTTGAGGATGCTGCAGCTGTCACATCACAAGGCGACAGGAAACCTTGAGCTGCACCGCCCTCCTGGCACCATGGTCACGTATGGGATCTCCTGCAGCATGTAGCTCTGCGTCGCCTGACTGGACTTAGTGCAGTGAGCCGAATGTTTGCACAAACCCAAAATCATACAGTTTTAGGGAGTGCAGCCTTCAGGATAAGAGTAGGTCATGAAGGAACCCCTTGTGAGTGGGATTAGTGCTCCTATAAAAGGGACTGCCCCCTCCACTTGTGAGGACACAGTTAAGAGACACCCTCTATGAAAAGGAGAGCCTTGGTGCTATACTTCTCAGGACTTGGGAGAAATAAATTGTTGGTTATACTAATGGGTCCCATTTAGGTATTTATGTCGCAGCACTTAGCTTCCAAAATGCACTGAGAAGATATTTGTGTGTTTTATTCCAAATGTTGTATGATAGCTAAAAAAATTGGGTCAAAAGGTTTATTGGCTGGCAGGATGTCTCTGTGTATAAAGGCGTTTACTTCTAAGCCTGATGATCCAGGTTCGTACCCCAGGACTCACAGAGTAAAAAGAGATAACCAACTACTTCAAATCATCCTCTGATCCACACATGCATGCACACATACACTCATGCATGCAGTCACACATGGACAAATAAATAAATAAATAAATGTAATTTTAAAGGAATTTTTAAAGGCTTGTTAAATATTGTCATAAGAGGAGCCCTGAGCTAGACCCACTCGGGTGCGCCAGAGGAGGTAGGAGTGACCAGCTTGCCCAGGAGCGCCAGAGACCTGAGTCACCAAGCGACCACCTGGAAGGTCAAGTAACCAGAACCATGCCCCCACCCCCGACTCCACCTTGAGGAGCGACCCTTTGAGCCTTGGGCCTGTTGGCGCCAGAAAAAGTGATCACCCGAGATTCTGCTCTGCCTGCACCTGAAGGAGCTTTCAATGGAGACAGCTCCCCAACCACAATAAACTCAACAACACAAGGAGCAATGCAGCACCTCCAGAAACAGTGACTCTCCAACAGCAATACCTGAACATCCAACACAGATAAAGTCGAAGAAAATAATCTTAAAAATAATTTTTGAAAATGATTGAGGCTCTTAAAGAGGAAATGAAAAATTCCCTTTAAAAAATGGAGGAAGAGACAAACAAAAAATTGAAAGAAATTAACAAATTCCTTAAAGAAAACCAAGAAAAAGCAATCAAACAGGTGAAAGAAACAATTTAAGATTTCAAAACTAAAATAGAGACAATAAAGAAAACACAAACCGAGGGAATCAAGAGATGGAAAATTTGGATAAATGATAAGGAACCACAACTACAAGCATAAGTAGCAGAATACAGGAGATGAAAGAGAGAATCTTAGGTGTTGAAGATATGACAGAGAAAACTGATTCATCAGTCAAAGAAAATGTTAAATCCAATAAATTCTTAACAGAGAATATCCAGGAAATATGGGACACCATGAAAAGACCAAACCTAAGAAAAATAGGGATAGAAGAAGTTCAACTCAAAGGCACAGAAAATATACTTGACAAAATCATAGAAGAAAATTTTCCCAACCTAAAGAAGGACACACCTGTGAAAATGCAAGAAGCTTACAGAACACCAATAGACTGGGCCAAAACACAGTTCTCTTACCACATAATAATCAAAACACTAAACATACATAATAAAAAAGGAATATTAAGAGCTGCAAAGGAAAAAGAAAAAGTAACATATAAAGGCAGAACTATCAGAATTATATCCCACTTCTCAATGGAAATAATGAAAGCCAGAAGGTCCTGGACACATTATGCAGACACTAAGAGACCATGAATGCCAGCCCAGGCTTCTATCCCAGCAAAGTGTTCAGTCACCCTAGATGGAGAAAACAAAATATTCCATGACAAAATGAGATTTAAATAATACCTCGCCACAAATCCAGCCCTACACAAAGTACTGGAAGGAAAACTCCAACCCAAGGAAGTTAGCTATATCCACAGGCAATAGATCATCTCCCAGCAGCAAACCCCAAAGAAGGGGAAAACACGCACAATAACATCACCAACAACAAAAACTAAAATGACAGGAACGAGCAATCACTGGTCATTAATATCCCTTAATATAAATGGGCTTTCTCTTCACCTATAAAGGCACAGATTAACAGATTGGATACAAAAACAGAATCTATCCTTCTGCCACATACAAGAAATGCACCTCAACCTTAGAGACAGACATCACCTCCTCAAAGTTAAGGATTGGGAAAAATTTTTCCAATCAAATGGACCTAAGAAACAAGCTGGTGTAGCTATCCTGATAGATAACAAAATAGACTTCAAACTAAAATCAATCAAAAGAGATAAAGAAGGACATTTCATATTCATCAAAGGAAAACTCCATCAAGAGGAAATCTCAAATCTGAACATCTATGTCCTAAATACAAGAGCACTCACATTTGTAAAAGAAAGCTTAAATCACACATGAAGTCCCACAGACTAATAGTGGGAGACTTTAACACCCCACTCTCACCACTGGACAGGTCTGTTGGACAGAAACTTAACAGAGAAATAAGGAAACTAACAGATGTTATGACTCAAATGAACTCAACAGATAGAATATTCCATCCAAACAGAAAAGAATATATCTTCTTCTCAGCACCTCATAGAACCTTCTCAAAAATTGACTACATACTCAGTAACAAAGCAAACCTCGACAGATACAAAAAATTGAAATAACTTCGTGTATCTTCTCATATCACCACAGCTTAAAATTAGAATTCAACAGCAATAATAATTTCAGAGAGCCCAAAAACACATGAAAATTGAACAATGCTCAGCTAGAAATTAAAGACTTCTTAAAATTCAATGAAAATGACTTACAATATACCCAAACTTATGGGACACAATGAAAGCAGTCCTAAGAGGAGAGTTCATAGCACTAAATGCCTACATAAAGCAGCTTGGGAAATCCCATACTAGCAAATTGACAGAACACCTGAAAGATCTAGAACAAAAAGAAGCAAACTCATCCAGAAGGAGCAGATGGCAGGAGATAGTCAAATTGAAATCAAAATTTAAAAAAAGAAAACAATGACACAAAGAGTTGGTTCTTTGAGAAAATCAACAAAATAGACAAACCTTTATCCAAACTAACCAAAAGGCAGAGAGAGAACATCCAAATTAACAAAATAAGGAATGAAAATGGGGACATAACAACAGAAACTGAGAAAATTCAGAGAATCATCAGGTCATACTTCAAAAACTTCTACTCCACAAAATTGGAAAATTTAAAGGAAATGGACAATTTTCTGGTAAGTACCACATACCAAAATTAAATCAAGACCAGATAAGCAAATTAACTAGATATATAACCCATAAGGAAATAAAAATAGTCATCAAAAACCTCCCAATCAAAAAAAAAAAAAAAAAAAGCCCAGGACCAGATGGTTTCAGTGCAGAATTCTAATAGAACTTCAAAGAAGAGCTAATACTGATACTCCTCAAATTGTTCCACACAACAGAAGCAACACTGCCAGAACTCTTTTTAAGAGGCTACAATTACCCTGATACCCAAACCACACAAAGACTTAACCTAGAAAGAGAATTACAGACCAATCTCCATCATGAACATTGATGCAAAAATACTCCATATATTGGCAAACCAAATCCAAAAACACATCAGAAACATCATCCAACATGATTAAGTAGGCTTCATCCCTGAGGTGCAGGGATAGTTGAACATATTGAATATATTCATCAATGCAATCCACCATATAAATAAGCTGAAAGAAAAAAACCCACATGATCATCTCATTATATGCTCAAAAAGTCTTCAACAAAATCCAACAATCCTTCATGATAAAGGTCTTGGAGAGAACAGGGATACAAGGAACATACAGGATATAAGGATACACTTACATATTATAAAGGCAATATACAGCAAACCAACAGCCAACCTCAAATTAAATGGAGAGAAACTCAAAGCGATTCCACTAAAATCAGGAACAAGACAAGGATGTCCACTCTCTCCATATCAATTCAATATAGTACTTGAAGTCCTTGCTAAAGCAATAAGACAACAAAAAAAGATCAAGGGTACACAAATTGGAAAGGAAGAAGTCAAACTTTTGCTATTTGCTGATGATATGATAGTTTACATAACTGACCCCAAAAATTCTACCAGGGAACTCCTATAACTGATAAACAAATTCAGTAATGTAGTAGAATACAAGAGTAACTCAAAATAAATCAGTAGCCCCCTATATACAGATGATAAACAGGCTAAGAAGGAAATCAGAGAGACATCACCCTCTACAATAGCCACAAACAACATAAAATTTCTTGGGGTAACTCTAACCAAACATGTGAAAGACCTGTATGACAAGAACTTTAAGTCTTTGAAAAATAAAATTGAAGGAGACATGTTCTTGGACAGGTAGAATTAACAAAGTAAAAATGGCAATCTTACGAAAAGCAATCTACAGATTCAATGCAATCCCCATCGAAATCCCAGGCCTCAAAAGAACAATACTAAAATCATATGGAGAAACAAAAACAAAACAACAACAACAAAAAACCCAGAATAGCCAAAACATCCCTGTACAATAAAGGAATATCTGGAGGCATCACAATCTCTGACTTCAAGCTCTGTCTAGAGCTACAGTAATGAAAACAGTGTGATACTGGCATAAAAACAGACAGGAGGACCAATGGAATTGAATCAAAGACCTGGATATGAACCCACACACCTATGAATACCTGATTTTTGACAAGCTAAAAATATAAATGGAAAAAAGAAAGCATCTTCAACAAATGGTGCTGGTATAACTGGATGTCAACATATAAAAGAATACAAATAGATACATATCTGTCACCATACACAAAACTCAAGTCCAAACAGATCAAAGCCCTCAACATAAATCCATGCACACTAAACCTCATAGAAGAGAAAGTGGGAAGTAGCCTTGAATGCATTGGCACAGGAGACAACTTCCTGAATAGAGCACCAGGAGCACAGACATTGAGATCAACAATTAATACATGGAACCTTCTGAAACTGAAAAGCTTCTGTAAGGCAAAGGGCAGGGTTAACAAGGCAAAATGGCTGCCTACAGAGTGGGAAAAGATCTTCACCAACCCCATATCAGACAGAGGACTGATCTCCAAAATATACAAAGAATTTAAGAAACTAGACATCAAACTACAAAGCAATCCAATTAAACTGGGAACAGATCTAAACAGAAAATTCTCAATAGAAGAATCTCAAATGGCCAAAAGACACGTAAGGAATTGCTTAGCATACTTAGCCATCGGAGAAATGCAAATCAAAATGACTCTGAGATATCAAGTTACACCTATCAGAACAGTTAAGATCAAAACCACAGATGACAGCCTATGCTGGAGAAGATGTGGAGTAAGGGGAACACTCCTCCATTGCTGGTGGAAGTGCAAACTTGTGCAGTCACTGTGGAAATCAGTATGGCAATTTCTTAGAAAATAAGGAATCAATCTACCTCAAGACCCAGCAATACAACTTTTGAGCATATACCCAAAAGAGGTACAAACACAACACAAGGACATATGCTGTGGGATAATGCTCTTGTACACTGTAAAGATTTGTCACTTATATTAGTTTAGGTGGGGTGATCAGACTAAGAGAATTCTGGGAACAGGAAAGGCAGAGATGCAGTCACCAGACAGACACAGAGGAAGCAAGATGAGAATACCACACTGAGAAAAGGTACCAAGCCACATGGCTTAACACAGACAAGAATTATGGGTTAAGTTATAAGAGCTAGTTAATAATAAGTCTGAGCTATAT
This sequence comes from Ondatra zibethicus, assembly GCA_004026605.1. NCBI lineage: Eukaryota > Metazoa > Chordata > Mammalia > Rodentia > Cricetidae > Ondatra > Ondatra zibethicus. The sequence goes on from PVIU01007490.1 coordinate 17,787, forward strand.
TAATTACAATTAATATAAGCCTCTCTGTGTTTATTTGGGACTGAACAGCTTCAGAACCAGGCAGGACAGAAACTTACATCTACTGTAAGACATTTGCTCAACTATGTTCTTAGCAGCATTATTTGTAAAAGTCAAAACCTGGAAACAACATAGATGCCTCTCAACCTAAGAACCGATGAAGAAAATATGGTCCATTTACACAATGGAGTACTACTCAGTGGCAAAAAAACAATGACCTCTTTAAATTTGCAGGTAAACAGACGAAACTAGAAAAAACCACCCCGAGTGAGATAACCCAGACTCAGAAAGACAAATACATACTCCCTCAAAAATGGACACCAGACATGAAGCAAAGGATGACCAGCCCCCAGTCCACAGCCCAGAGAAGCCAGAACTCTCTTCCAGAAACAGATGGAAGCAGATGCAGAGATCCACCATTAACCACTGGGCAGACCTCCAGGTGAAGAGAGGGATGAGTGAGAATATGAACAAAGGGGTCAAGATTATGACGGGGACACCCACAGAATCAGCTGACCCAAACTCGTGGAAGATCACTGACTCCTGACTGACAACTGGGGAACCTTCACAGGATCAAACTAAGCCCCCTGGATACAGGTGACAATAGTGTGGCTTGGGAAGTATATGGGGCCACTGGCAGTGGGACCAGGATCTAACTCTAATGCATGAACCCATTCTCTATGTAGAGATACCTTGCTAGGTGTAGGCATGGGGAGGTAGGTTGAGGACCTTGGTCCTGTCTCAATGAGGGGATGAGATGGTCATAGTTGACTTCCCAAGCGAGGCCTTAACCTCTCTGAGGAGTGGACAGGAGGTGGGGTGGGGGGAAGAGGGAGAGCAGGAGGAGAGGAGGGGAACTGGGATTGTTATGCAAAAAATTAATTAATTAGTTAATCAATTAATTAAAAGAAAAATATTGTCATAAAAAGTAAGTCTTTGGAATCTGGAAAGATGGGTTGGGAGCTAAGGGCCCTGGCTGAAGACCCAGTTCAATTCCCAGCACCTATATGGTAGCTCATAACCATCTGCAGCAGCACTTCAGGGGATCAAATACCTCCTATAACCTCCACGGGCTCCTGCATGTATATGATGCACATACATATACTTTCACACACATATATAAGATTAAATAAATATTTTAAAATTCAGATTGACTACTTATTACTCTGACAAAGGAATGATGTTTTAAAGAACAATATAGGATAGCAGATATTCATAATCTCTTTTTAAAATATCTTATTTAGTTATTCTTTTAAAGTTATATATAATATGTGAGCGTGTGTCTGTGTGTGGGTTCATGCACTTAAGTATGATGATCTCAGAGGCCAGCAAAGGGTGCTGGCCCCTCTGGAGCTGGAGTTACTGGCAGCTGTGAGCTATCTGACATGGGTGCTGAGAATCAAACTCAGGTCCTCTGGGAAGGTAGTAGTATATTCCTAATTGCTGAGCCATCTCTCCAGCACCCCATGCTCTCTTTCTAAATACTTATCTCCCCTTCCTTTTTCTGACAGGACTCCTTTTGGGGTGCCAGGGCACAGCACCACACAAAGGATTTTGGTTCATCTAAGCTGATGAAAATTCTGCTCTCCACCTTCCTAGTTTCCTCTGTAGTGAGTGGCGACCATGTGGCTAGATTCAGCTAAGGAAACCTACTGCGAGTCTGGCTCCAGGGATTGGAGGTGTCTTCCTTTCCAGGAGGATGGAGGCTGGCATGATAGACATCATCCTTCCCTCACAATGGGGTCTGCATTCTGAACAAAATAAATGCATTTCAAATGTGCTTCACATATTTCCAGTGTTGTACATTTTGGGGTTAACATGGAACATGTGTAGAAAAAACACATTGCCCATCTAAAGGTACTCAACATTTTTTAAAATTTAAGTACTGAAATGAGGGAACAAAAGTCTCAATGGGTCCAGACAAACCCATTCCATTTATAAAATCTAAAATATAAAAGCCTATTAATTTAACCCTTAAACTCTTGTCAACATCTACTAAACACAACAGATTTATCTTTCAGTTTCCTTTTTTCTTTTCTTTTTTAAAGACACGGTCTCATTATGTAGCCCAAACTGGCCTTAAAGTTGAGATCTTCTAGTCTTTGCTTCCCCTGGTACTGGATATTACAGACATACACTGAGCTGAAAGTGTGTGTGTCTGTGTATGTGTGTGTGTGTGTGTTCTTAGGGATTGAACCCAGTTACAGGATTCTGGCGGTGAGCAGGAAGCCATTTCTGTCACATCTTATTGGTGTGCTTTCTTTACATTGAGATAATACAGTGGTAAGAGTTCAGGTCTTGGAGTCAGACTTCCTTGATTCTAATCCCACCTGTAGCATTTCCTATGTAAACACCCATAGTATTACACCTCTGATAATTACTAAGATGGAGACAACTGTAGCACATACTCCTAAAGACAGTGATAAAGATGAAATGCCAAAAAATAACACAAGGCATTTAGTAGAGTCTTGAAACATAATATTTAATAAATATGAGCTTTTTAAAAAATACTTGCAAATGTTAGTATATAGATTCAAGTAGGGAAATAATGCATGTGTGAGCAGGGAACCTTGCTTCCTCTGTGCCTAAGAATGCTTTATGCCTTAGGTCTTCCAGTGAACAGACTGAAGGATGAATAATTAAGGTTGCCTGAAAACCTTTGGACTGCTTGGGTTTTAAGTAAGGTTAAAACAACATGACTGCTCAATTGTCTTAAGTAAAGGATTACACAACTGCTAAGAGTCAGGAGCAGTGTGGCTAGTCTGTGTCAACTTGAAAACAAACTAGAGTTATCTGAAAGGAAGGGACCTCAACTGAAAAAAATGTCTCCATAAGGTCCAGTCATAAGGCATTTTTGTTCGTTTGTTTGTATTTTTAAAAATTTTATTCTTGCCGGGCAGTGGTGGTGCGTGCCTTTAATCCCAGCACTCAGGAGGCAAAGGCAGGTGGGTCTCTGTGAGTTCGAGACCAATTTGATCTACAGAGCAAGTTTCAGGACAGGCTCCAAAGCTGAACAAAGAAATCCTGTCTTGAAAAAACAAACAAACAAAAAACCAAAACAAAAAAGTTTTATTCTTAAAGAGTAAGAAATTTGAGTTTTTTTTAAATAACCACAAAAGGAATTCTTTCATACCTAGTGACTATTGACTATTAACAGAAGTAGTGGTGTGTTCTCTAAACAGAAATCATGCTGATGTACTGCTATAATAAACTATCTATTAATTTAAAAAAATACACTTTAGGGCACAGTATTGTATCACAAATTTTACAGAAGAGATACTTTGCAAGAATTTACTCAAACTAGAATAACTTTTAAATGCAGCACTTAAAAACATGCATTCTTTTTCTTAAAAAAATGAACTTGTATGTGTAGAAATGCTGCTTTATTGCTGCAGAGGTCAAAGTTCAAGGCTCAAGAGGTACAGGAGAGAATACAAAGGTAGGTAAGGCATTTTCTTAATTATTGATTGATGGGGTAAGACCCAGTAGACTGAGCAAGCCATGAGGAACAAGCCAGTAAGCAACACCCCTCCACGGCCTCTGCATCAGTTCCTGACTCCAGGATCCTGCCCTGTTTGGATTCCTGTCCTAACTTCCTTCAATGATGAATAGTGACACAAAAGTATAAGCCAAAAAAAAAACCCTTTCCTCCCCAACTTGCTTTTTGGTCATGGTGTTTTGTCACAGCACTAGAAGCCCTAACTAAGACAGGCAGAATTGGGAAAGGGCACTCGAAAAGTAGGGTGTGTGCCCTATCTTGTCCATGTGAACTCTTATGCTCTGGCCTTATGGACTCTGAGCCTCACTCCACACAAGATGACAACAGACAAAAGGCAGATAGTAGCCACAGATGCTACTGAGACCGACTGTGACTGCACTGGCTTGATGAGTGACCCTCCCTTCCACTACCTCTCTACCAGTCCTTCCAAAGCTACACATTCAGTTGAAAAGGATGCTCTTGCCTGGTGGAGAAGGTACATAAATGGCTATGCTCCCTACTAGGAGCTCAAATGACGCTCTCAGAATGATAAGAGATACGCTGATCATCTTTGCAAACCTTTGATTGTCCATCTTCAGCCTCCATGTCAGGACAATACAGTGTCCTACCAGCCAGGCGGGCACGTGAGTAACAGGAAGTGAAAGGGTACCTCCGATATTTGATCATCTGAAGAGATCCCTTCAGTGTGGCCTATCTAAGAAAGCTGACTGCCACCTGTATCACAGCCATAGGCCAAGAGGCATATTTTCAAAGAACAAACAGATTTCCAGAGAGCATACCTAAAGAGGAGGCCTGCAGGAAGCTACAAGCTAAGTAAGCTCAGCTATCTGAGAACACGGAAGCACACGTCAAGAAGGAAGAGATCATTGAGATTGTCCAAAAAGGAAGAGTCCAAGAGATGGAGTCTTGCCTTATCTATACCAAGTGGCTTCAGCCAGCAGTTATGTTGGTTAGTGATCCAATAAAGCGTCAACTTCTCTCACAGGAGACAACGTATTGCATTAGTTGGCCATTTTGCCACCAAAACAATCAAAAACTGCTAAGTCAGAGACATGTACAATATGCCTGTAGGATACAAACTAGTCCACTAAATTTCAGACTTCATAAGCATATGACATTTTTAATGACAACAAAGCAACGATAGTATATTGGAGGGGCAGTTTCCCAAAGCATCATCATGGTATTCTGTTTTCCTCCCCAGCATTAAAGAGCCAAAAATAGTAATCATACTACAACAAAACACACTACACATAGACATGAAATTTTTGAATCAAATAATAAAATTACCTTTACCTCTTCAGCCTTATATTGGACATTACACTGTCGTTAGAAACAATTCTCTCCCATTTAAATTAGGTTTGGTGGGAGTTATCTAACAGAAAACCACCTGCCTTCCCTCTTTGGATGGAAGATGATATACTCAGGGGCCATCTGGTATAATAGCAATAAGCCTGTGTCCATGCACAATTCTAATCTCCTTCAGTAATTTTAGACCCACCTCTAACTACATACTTTATTTTAATTTTTGAAGACAGGGTCTTGATATGTAACCCTGGAATTCACTATGTAGACCAGACTGGCCTTAAATTCACAGAGATCTACCTGCCTCCAAGATTAAAAGTGTGTACTACCATGCCCAGCTTACCCACACATTTTATTTGACTGTTTCCCGATCATCTCGACCTCAATCTAAAGTCAAATATGCCAGCTCTTTCCCCAAAACATTAATTTGTCTTCCCATTTCCTATTGCACCTTCTCTTGGTGATTGGGCTTGGACTATGATATCATTACCCTTTGTCCTACCCCCATGATACTAAAATTTGATAACAATCACTTACCTCTTTTCTTTTTAATTCTTGACTTTACTTTTCTCTTTCATTTCCGACACTAATGCCCAGGTTCTGCCACCCTACATCCAGATTTATGTAACAGCTTAGTCACTTTCTAAAACAAAGCTGCCATGCTGTTCTTCAGGAACTTTCAATGGGCCCTTAGTACACACTAAAGGTAGGCTTAACCTCAGAGCCTGGAATCTATATCAAACATGGTCTCAAACCACAGCTTTCTCACTATCAATCTCTTGTTGCCTCCATTTTCAGGACTTTTTTTATAATTCATACTCAGTTTTTCTAGGCTTAGGTTCAGTCACTTGGTCACCCTTTGCTTCACTAGGACTTTGTCCTGCACAGCTCATCCCTCAGCTTTTGTACATTATGATACTCAAGTAACTTTCTGCACCTCCTCCGAGGGCACCTGTGACTACAGGGTCTGCGTCCTACTTCTCTGTCAGCTAATAAGCACTTTAATATGTTACAGTGTCTGAAAGGGAGGCTTCCACTTTTCACTCATCATGAGATTCCTTTCCCCATTTGCACAGCCCATCCTCCAGCCTCTGTGGAACACCCTGGAACGTCTCACGCATGTCAGACATCCTGTTCCATCTTAGAGAGGTCCCTTCAGTCGCCAGAATACAGTGAAGTGTCAGTGCCAAGTGCAAGACAGTGCATTTTTAGATCCCTTTACATATTATGCACAAGTAGAAGCTGGAGTTATCTTTCCTAAGGAGGATTTGAGTGACTGGAAGACAAGGCTGAAAATTTTTCATTAATAAGCTTGTTGGTGTGCTTAGTAATAAAGCAAAACATGTCTTAAGTTCTTTCTTATCGTGTGCTTAAATCTCCCATGAAACTTCCACCAGATCCTCATTCTCACCTCCAGAGCTGCCCAGCACAACTTAAACATGCTTATTGAGCAATTAATTAACATATCAATGAACTACTACAAAGAAGCATGCAGACACAGACCTGAGAGCTATCAAAGGTTTCTGAAGTAACCTTTGGGGTGGCAGTATTATTCATGGTAGAGCTGAGCATACGGAAGGTCCCAGGTGTGACCACCTACACCATAACCATGACCACACACACACGTAATATATTCTTTCATACTATGCCTTAACATGCTCTAAAAATCTCCTAAGAAATAGGAACACTGTTTCCGAATTATATATCTTACTTTTCTCCATATGCCTTATATTTTGTTTTGTTTCTACTGGCATATGATACTTGTCACCTAAAGTTTATGTTTCACCTACACTACAGGACAAGCTTTAAGCCTGTAGTACCCTCTTATATAAAGTCTTAAGGTATGCTTAGTTGCTTTAATAATGCAGTAACAGTTTTCAGAATTATATATAATCTCCTAATTACAAAGCAGCCTTAGGGAAAAGGGCATTCCTAGGTCCTATGAAAATTTTACAAGATGAATGGAGATGCTCTTCCTCCCATTATGAATAGGTATTTCCTGTGCTCTAATCCTGGCTCTGTAAATATTTCCAGCCTTTCAATCTCTCTTCCATCAGTAAAATATACACAGATATTATACACTAATTGAGAGTCCTTCCCAATCTGCTCGTGACATCTTTGCCCCAGAATATACTAGAACATTACCATGAATACATAATCAGAACTTGTAAAGATTCGCCTAATGAAAACCACCCTGAGTGGATCCAGTTAAAACAGAGGCTAAGATGAGAGGTGTCTTCCTGTATTACCTTCCACATTGTTGCCTCGACACAGGTCTCTCACTGAATTAGCAGCTTGCCTTTTTGAGTAGCTGGCTAGCTAGAGTGTTCAGAAACTGCTCCTCTTGGCCTCCCCATTATTGGGGTTACAGCCATGTGAAACCATGCTTGACTTCTTAGGTGAGTTCTGGGGATCTGAATTGAGGTTTTCATCTTTTCAGGCAAGCACTCTTACCTACTAAGCCATCTCTCCAGCCCCCAAGGTTTCCTAAACGATGAAATCAATACCGGCTCTAGGCATTCCTCACACTTATCAACACAAACCTGACCAGAGAAATATTCTCAAGCCTCTGTGTGACCAGCCTCCCATTTGAGCTATAAGATGTTAACATCATGAAATTTATTCCTAAACTCATCTGAATTTTATAAGTACAGGTAACTTCAAGCAGCAATGACAAAGATCACCAGGAACAATGAACGCTGAGGTTTCTAATTGCTTCTAAAAGTCCTGTTAGTTCAATTCCATAAGCTCACCACCAATGACTTCTGGGTAAAAAGTATCATGCCAGGAGTTGGAAAATTCTTTTCCCCTTTCCACCAAGTACAAAGAAGACTATGGAAGACCTGTGAGTAGAAGAATTACCAAGCACCTATCTGCCCCCATCAGTTCAGTCGCTACTGCATTCCAGTCTTGTGTCTGGAAAACCTTGTGACTCATACTTTCACTTCTAGTTTTCAATACGTTAAAACCAACAGACAACAGGGAAAAAAATCCTAAAGTCCTGACTGCTGACAGGACTCTCTCCTACTGCATTTCCATAGCTTGTAAGAGAAGTAGGAGTTTCACTCCTCCCTTCTGTTGTGCCTCAGTTTCTCCATTCATAGAAAGAGTCAAGATTTCTACAATCAAGTTATTTCTTAGGCTCAAGGAGCCATGCCACTTTTCCAGATACAGTCATATTCTGGCCTCCTGGCGAGAAAAAAAAAAAAAAGAGGGGGTGGGTTATCTTCCATCTCCTTTGTGGTTACTGCTGTTCCTGAAGGGCAGAGAGGGAAGCTGGAGAAAATTCCTGTGAATACCTCCCTTATCACCTCCAGGACTAGATGGAGCAATCAGGCAGTCAAGCAAGGGCTTCTACAAACAGGTCCTTCTTGGCTCCTCATCTGTGCTAAGATCTGAAGAATCCAAAAGCAGTGATGACATCATTCCTCTTCTCTGGAGCTGCAGTTCAGTGAGGAGATGGGCTTTACTCCCAACCCCAATAGAGAACAGCTAGGTGCCAAACTATCTAGCCCCAATAATAAGAGAAAAACGTCAACTATATAAACTATTAGTAATTTGAATGACATCCAACCCAACCTTTGGTCCAAACATAAATCTTCCACTAACCTTGTGGAAATTGCAACTCACCAGTCTATTTAAATTTTCTAAGTCTCTTGTGACTGAATCATTTTATTTTCGACTGGAACTAAAACTCTGATCTGTTAGACTATATGGTAAAAATTATCAAGACTTTTTAAGAAGTATAATATGTATATTCTTTTTTAAAAGACCAGGAACAAATCTAACACAGAAGCTAAAGTAAACCTGTTCCGTAGGCAGCTGCAGCACCACTCAGCATGCCTACCAGGCCCTTCTCTACCCCAGTGAGCAGAAGCCTACAGCACAAGACGCGTGGAGCTCTCTGCAAAACACAATTTGAAAAGCACTGCTTTAAAGGTAATTTGAATAAACCTTTCCAGCTGCACATGCATCCCTTAAAGATGGTTGTCTTATCTCCTTGGAAATGTTACCTGCTTAACTTTCTCCGTTTCCATTCACTTGATGTTCTTTCCTGTCAGATCACCCAAGTCTAATCATTCTCCTCAAAAAAAAAAATTTTTTTTAAGCAAAACTATATCTGAACACAATTTTAACAGGCTGAGAATACAGCCTCTCTAACTACCTGGACACCAGGCCTAGTAAGCAAAAGTGAAAAGGGGAGCTGAGTGGGGCCTTTGAGGTCATAGGGTGCAGAGAGGCAGAGATGAGAGAAGATAATGTTCTGGGCTGGGATACAGAAGGAAGATGAGGACCTTCTGACTCACTTGGCCACTTCTCTTCCAGGCCCATGGCTTCTGTTCTACTTGGCAGATACTCCCTTCTCATTTTAAGCCAGATCTTATCTCTATGAATATAGGGTTTTGGTTGGGACCAAATTAGTGGTGTGATCCAATCGGTACTAAAACTGCATCATTTCCATATTCTAGACATTGCCATAGGGGAAACAGCACTGGATGAAGATGTTAGATAAAGCTGTGAAAAAACAGTTCTCTCTCAAGGAGTCAACATCTTGACAATAGCAACCACATGAAGCACATCTCTGTAGGCTTTCAAATCTAAAGCCACTCCAAAGAGCACCATATCTGCAGAAAATTAATCTTTCCTTTACTAGTTATCAAAGTACAGGTAATGAGTACCCTGCTTGGACTGTAACAGCATTTTCTTTTTCTTTCTTTCTTTTTTTTTTTCATTTTTCGAGACAGGGTTTCTCTGTAGTTTTGGAGCCTGTCTTGGAACTAGCTCTTGTAGACCAGGCTGGCCTCGAACTCACAGCGATCCGCCTGTCTCTGCCTCCCAAGTGCTAGGATTAAAGGCGTGCGCCACCACTGCCCAGCAAGCATTTTCAAGGAAATGAAGTTCATGCATTAGGGCTACACATCTGTGAGAGCCAATACTAAAAGACCACACTACTTGAATTTCCCATCTACAAATAAGAATACAAGCACATTGCTCCTTTACCTTATTTGGTTTTTCAGTCAAGAGGAGCAATTTTTAAAGACATTGCACTACAAACCTTTTTCTCTTAGGATGCTTCTTCACAGATCATATGAATGTTTACTAGAGCACTTTACAGGAGTGGGGATTTCACATATTTAGCACCTCTAAACTTTAGGATCTTGTCCTACATTTTAACTTGTGTTATGAAGCTAAGGACTTTAAGACACAAAAACAAAACAAACAACAAAACCCTGATCTTACTAGAATTCAGGGTAATTGATTCAGACATTTTATTCCCATTATTTTCTCTTTTTACTTCATCTCAAAAGGAGATAATCTGAATTGCTCTAATCTGAAAAACAATAAGTGTAGCAAATACTTGACAATGAAAATGAAAAGCCTCTAAAAATCTGTTACCGTAGCAACAGCAAGAATGTGAAAGAATAAGAATACACTGTCAGGGCATCATTTCGGATTCCATAGATTTGAGGCCTAAATACAGTCAGCTTTCATTAGCTTTTTGTTTTTCCCAGCAGGTCCTTGGACTTTGAAACAAAACCTGAATGACAGCTATGAGCAATTCCAGCCTGGCTCCTGATTAGCTATGCCAAACAAAACAACTCTCTGCAGTGTAAACTTTCCAGGCATCTGCAACCAAGCCTCTGGAGAGACTGCAATTCCTCAGTGAGACTGGAAGGACTGTGAGAGGTTGGGGGTGAAGGGTAGCTAGGAGGGGGATGGGTGAAAAGGATCAGACCTTCCCCTCGAACTAGCTCCCCAAATTAAAGCAGGGGAGAAATAAAGAGAAATTGTTGCCATGCTGCTATAGTTTCTAACTCTGACTTATCTTTTAATCCAGAATATTCTACTCGTGATATCCATAGCATCTGTGCTTCCAAACCAGTAATGCATTTAACCAGCAAGCAATTCTGAGCCTTCTTAGACAGGATCAGAGAGTCAATAATCAATTAAAGATACTCCAGGAAAGAAGGGGACAACATATGAATAGACAATGCTTCAAGTGGACAAAACAATTTTGCTGTTTCGTTTCTTTTCATTCACTTTTGCTAGATATGGACCTAAAATTAATTGCACCAAAGGACACTGAACTGTTGCATGGGGTCCCATCTGCTACATAATTAGATCTCCAAGGAACTAACTAGTAAGCTTCCTTCTGAAGATCAGGCCCATAGATCCTACAATACCTAAAAAAGTACTTTATCCACACAAAAGAATTCAAGATTAGATTTCAAGGCAGTCGACTCCAATTGGATGCTCAGTTTCTAAAGTTATAGGCTGTCACAGAGAAAGCTGGAGATACCTGCACTGGAGTGCAAGGAGCCAGTTCAGCTGCAAGGAAGGGAGAGGTAAAGTAAATGACTGACTTAAAATCTACCAGCCATCCTATCACTTCAGAAGGGAAAAGTCATGATTTTTTTTTTATTTCGTGCCTACACAGCAAGATAATAGCACTGAAGTTAGCCTCGTCTTCTGGAAAGCTACCATTAACTAGATTCTTATCTCTGCTATATATGAGATGAGCTACAAAAACTGTTGGCTTACTCGAAATCCTAGGCAAACAAAATCCCTACTTCTAGTCAATAACCACCTCTTTAAAAAAGAGTTATGATGATTTAACAGGAGGGAAGCTTCAACTTCCTAAAGTCTGATTTGAAGACATGACAGTGGAGGCCACAGAGAGCTGCACGGTCACAGCATGAGAACCTTACTCAGATTTAGCGTAGCTCTTTAAACCACCAAATGGAAAGTTCAAGTTCAGACAGAAGATTTGATTAGAAAAGCTTGTTAAAATCCACGTATCATTGAAAACTAGAGATGAGGAAAATTTCCATTTCTTAAAACACATAATGCCAAACTAGAAAGCTTCATTCCCAATTATTTTATCCAATGTGTCTCTAGAAACCACCTCTCTATAGAAAACCTTTGGAACATTGTTACAATTGATGAAGACAGGATGGGAACCTCAGGACAATAGAAAGGACCCCAAACCTGCTTTGCAATCCCTAACCAAACCTGCTGATTCAGCACAAAGTAACAGCAGAATTCTTATCTTTAAAAGGAACAACCTATTGTGTGCCTGGAACAAAGAGCCATGCACAGGAAATCAGCCAAATCTAGGCCAGATGGTCACTGATTCAAGTTTCATTCTCCCATCCCCCACTTGCCTTGACACTCCAGAAATGAATTCAGATAGCATTTCACTTACCAGGTGACATCTTTCCAATTCCGCACATCCTCCACCTCAATGGTATCTAATGCTCGAAACAGAATGCCCTTATAAGTTGAGAAAGTGGCCAGGCCACAGTTACTGAAAATGAAATGCCACTAACAATCCATTCTCTGTTTCCTACACATGCCATGAAGTTCCAATGATATAATAATTAAAAATGTCCACAGCAATCTGTTCTTCTCCGTACAAAATAGAAAGGAAAAACTCCAGAGCACAAGTCCATCACAGATGTTTGCAGCAGGGACTCAGCACTGGACCACATTGCAAAGGGGTTATGGTTTGGAACCCAGAAATACTACAATGACCAATAACAAGCTACCAATAAAAATCACTATAATAGGTATAAATGCTAATTTTAAATCTAATTAAGAAACATAAAAATTGTGTTACAAAGTACACTTTAAATTAGGCAGGCTTCGTTCCACACTGCAGAGTGGAACAGTGTGTCATTTTGTTCATTTGTTTGTTTGTTTCCTTATGTAAAAAAAGATGCAACTACATGAAAAAGTAAAAGTATAAGCATAGCACAGGACTTGAACAAGTATTATTCGTGTCCTGTATGTACCTGGGACAAGGATGTCTCCTCCACAAGTGCTGTCCTTCAAATAGAGAAGAGACTGAATACACAATTCACTCCCTCTAACGCTAAGTTTGAAGGAGAAGAAGTTGTAGAAGCAAGAAAAAGGTTTGTGTCGGAAGGGAGCAGTACATGTAAGGATGGTGCTAACATTTCTACTCACAAGGAAATACCTCAGCATATGCCATGGCAGCTCAGGGAAAACGAACAAAAAAATGCTCACTGGTTTTGCTTACAAAATGATGCATCTGACTTTCATCCAAAAGAATCTGTAACTGAGAATTCTACTATACACACATATTTCAAACCCCTATTGGTTACTAGAAAACTCAGTCTTGAACTCAAAACAGTAATGATTAGAGTAAAATGTGAGGAATTGTGCCTCAAATCTGTAAACATTCAATGGAAACCTGGTTTTTAAAAATGTTAACCCATTCCTTTATGCTAAAATTAGGCTTAGAATAAATTCGTTTCTTTGAAAGGAATTCTTGGCTCTTTAGGGGTTGGCTTGGGAAATATTTACATTTATAGGGCTTAAGTAAATTTTATCAACCAATAAATAACAATTCCTTCAGTAAACGTTATAATCCTTTCTATAATTACTTTGGAAACATCAATGCGGAGTACATTTTATTGTAGTGTCTCCCCAAATTAACACATAGAAAGGTTGGGATAGATCAAAGAGGTTTTTGGTCTATGTGTTTGTTTTTCTAACACAAGATAATCACATGCTAGAAGGATAATGACTGAAGACAAAAATGACTTCAAAATATGCAATCAACAGCGCCCTGAGAAATGGCTTGTTTTATTGTAGGAAAATAGAGAAGATTTTGAGACACAGACAGTACCCTTCCATGAGAGGACATTCGTGGTGATGGATAAAAGCAAGTCACAGAATTTGCAATCTTGATTATTTGTCTCAATGGAAAAAGTAACCAGCGGAAACTCTTAAAAAAGTATGTAATTTAACAACTACAGGATGAGACTAAGCTTTATTTATTGGATAAAATATAGCCTAGATAATATATATAGATAAAATATAGCTTAGATACATATATATAGCTCATAGATGTGCACGTCATACATTATATCAGTGTGGTATGCTGCCTGCAATATCTATCTTTGGGTGTCTCCGGTATAATTTTTAAGATGTATTTCTACCATTTGATTTCTGCTTGAAACAGTACTATTTTTCTTTATATAACACTACAAAATCACATCCAGCATCATCCTTAGCTATTGGTATATTTCTTTTAAAACATACTAATTAATTTTTTTCATTTAATTCTTAGAAATACTATTAATGAGAGAAAATTGATAACCAATTAAAAATCTTTAAAAATAACCTTGTTCAGTGTTGGCTGTTTAATGTTTCTTTCTTCCTTTCTCTCTCTCTCTTTCTTTCTTACTTTCTTTCATCCTTTCCTTCCTTTCTCTTTCTTTAGTATAAGACAGGATTTCAGTACTCATGAAAAAAATGACTATTCATGTTAAAATTCTCTTTATTTTTTGAAATCATCTTTAGGGTCCCTCAGATAAATTTACATTTAAATGAAGCATGCACAAAGGCAGCTGGCTGCCCTGACCATCACAGACACACCGATGCATTCAGAGACTCAAATCGCAGTCCTTAGGGGGAGAAAATTGGTGATCACATAACTAGTTCTAACTAGACAACTTCATACATTTCTTGGGATTTATGTGCCAATGCTTTACAAATTAAGAAAAAAATTAAATCTAAGCATCTAAGCCAAAAGAGAATTCTACTTACAAAACCCAACTCAGACTTCCTGTGTACAAACCCAAGTTTTAATAAATCAAACTATACAAAAAATGACTATATAAAATAAGATAAAGTCTTGTACACTAACCTCTAATCTAATCTTTTTCTTTCTTTCCTTTCTTCCTTCCTTCCTTTGTTTGTTTCTTTTCTTTTTTGTGGTTTTTTCAAGACAGGGTTTCTCTGTGTTACCCTGGTTGTCCTGAAGCTCACTTTGTAAACCAGGCCTCGAACTCAGAGATCCACCTGCCTCTGCCTTTTATAAATAGTTTTAAGATGCTGTAAGAATTATACTTTGGGGTCAGATGTGGCATACACCTTTAATCCCAGCCCTCGGGAGGCAGAGACGGGAGGACCTCTGTTTGTTTAAGACCAAATCTGGTCTACAAAGCAAGTTCCGGGATAGCCGGGACTGTTACACAAAGAAATCTTGTCTCCTAAATAAATAAAATAAAATAAAATAAAACTGTATTTTGAGGCTGGAGAGGTGGCTTAGTGGTTTAGGAGCACTGGCTGCTCTTCCAGGGACCCCATTCAATTCCCAGCACCCACATGGCAGCTCACAACTATCTGTAACTCCAGTTCCAGAAGGGTTCAACACCCTCATACAGTCATGAATGCAGACAAAATACCAATGCACATAAGATGAAAATTTTAAAAAAGAACTATAAAAGCTCACTATTTTCCTCATAATCTATTTGTATCATTAGAATACTGGAGTCACTATTCTACTATTCTGAAGGCTAAAATGAGCTCTCATTAATTTTCTTTCTAATTGATAATTCCATATGCCTTAAACTTGCTACAGAAATGGCATCTCAGCAGGAGCACATTTATTAAAATTGGTTTCTGTTCTACAATATAAGAGAAGGATATAAACTGAATGTTGTTCACACTGATATTCCATTTCCCCTCCATCCCTTCTGGGTTGAAGAGTTGACTCAGTGTGAAAAGTATAAGGAACTGAGTTGAGACCCCAGCATTCACAGAACAGCCAGGCACAGTAGTGTGTGGCCCTAATCCTGGCACTGGGGAGGAAGAGGCAGGTAGATCCCTGGAGTGCACTAGTCAGCCAGTCTATAAGACTGATGAGTTCAAGGTTCAGTAAAAGATCCTGCCTCTAGATAGACAGAGAGACAGAGACAGATAGATAGACAGACGTAAAGATAAGATG
>PVIU01007490.1:33467-91469 GCA_004026605.1 Ondatra zibethicus
GATGGGATGGATGGATGGGGGATGGTGGTGGATAGGATGGATGGATGGGGGATGGATGGGTGGATGGATAGATGGATGGATGGGGGATGGATGGATGGGGGATGGTGGTGGATGGATGGGGGATGGTGGTGGATGGATGGATGGGGGATGGTGGTGGATGGGATGGATGGGGGATGGTGGTGGATAGATGGATAGATGGATGGATGATAAAGTGAATGAGTCTTAAGATGGAGCCTTAAACTCTGAATTCAATTCCTAGGCCCTGCATGGTAGAAGAAAGGAACCCACTTCTGAAAGTTGTCTTCTGACCTCCAAACCTGCTCCATCGTATGTGCACACACACATATACCAGGCACACATACACATGTACCTATATATACACAATTCCTATCCCTCCCAAACAATGCATGTCATAGTTGAAGCATCTATAAGGCACGACTGGAACATTGTCTCCTCCACCTCAGCATCACCCTAGCAGCTTCAGATTTCACAACTGATCCCTCAGAAAAAAGTTTAAAGCATCTTTTGGCTTAAATAAGAATGGAAACAAACATTTAAACTCCATTAGGTTCAAGCTTTAATTAGATTCTTTTATAATTTTGATGTTGGGGAACAGAACAAATACCCTTACATATTGTGCTATGTAATTTTTATTGCATTTGTGATGGCTTGAGGAACATACTTCATATAAAATAAATCTGAATCTACAGAACCACAAGTCCCAGTACCATCTTGTAACTGGCTGTCATTTTCTCAGGGAAGGAACTACTCTGTGTGTGCCTATCTCTCTCTTATAGCACCCAGTCCAGTCACAGGAGCCTAATAAAGTCTTATTAACATAAGTCTAGCACAATTTCCTGCCCAGTGGAGAATTCTATTATCACCACTGAATAACAACCTCTTGCTCAGTCAGAAAACTATAAAGATAAAATCATTTTTTTTAGGAAGTGATAACTTCATTTGAGAAAATAATTACTTCATACTCAAATGAAAACTAAGAGACAATTAGTTTGATATTATAATTATTGTTGGCTTAAAAAATCAGTACACATTATACATAGCCTTTAATCTAAGACAGAATTATGGTGTCTATAATATATGAACTTCAGCTACATACAGACTCGGATAATCTACTGGAAAGGATATCTGAAACAAGCCCACAATGATTTAATTTAGGAAGTTTTGTCAATTAAAATATATAATTATATATATATAAATATATAGTCACATTTTTATATAGTCACATTATGTATATGGTCACATTAAATATATAAATATATAGTCACATTATATATATATAGTCACATTATGTATATAGTCACATTAAATATATAAATACATAGTCACATTTTATATATATATATATACATATATATATGTATATATATATATATAGTCACATTTTACAAAGCATTTCTGTCTGAAACTCTCCCTTCCTTGGTTCTGCTTCACTATGTGGTATTATCCTAGAAACACATGGCTTCAATTTTTTTATTTTTGTTTTTGAGACAAGGTCTCTCTGTGTAGCCCTGGCTGTCCTGGAACTCACTATGTAGACCAGGTAGGCCTAGAACTCTGCCTCCTGAGTACTGGGATTAAAGGAATGCATCACCACCACCCAGCTTTTAATTATTATTTTTTAAAAAAAGATATTTGCTGATAAGTTTAAAGTCTATTACTTAAAGCAGATAAGCAAGTCACTAAATAAGCTTGAGGATAAATTAAATATGTATAAGAATTACAGAAATAATTTTGCAAACTTTAAAAAAAAGAGAAATAAAATTAATCTTCTTTCAATCTCATCCACAGAATTGCTTTGGATTTATTTTCCTTGCTACCAACCTTTATTCAAAAGATAATGTCTTTCAAAGGGCGTGTGCCTTGGCCTGATATTCTGGTGAAGGTGACAAGATTTTGCTGTCCATCTACCATCCCTCCTTTCCCTACAGAGTTCTCTGGACAATGGCTTAGGTCTGAACGAAGTTTGGTTCAGGTCGGGAAGATACACAGTCATAGACTAAAGCCAGCAGTTCTCAACAGGTGGTGTTTATTCGCTTATTAAGAAATATTTATTGAGGGCTAACTATGTATTTGTTCCAAGAGCTGTAGCTAGAGAGATAAGGGAAAGAGACAGATATCTGCAGTTTGGGAGCCTCGGTTCAAGCTGGGTGAGTGAACCCAAGGTTTGGTCCCTACTCCACAACCACATTACAGCTTTGTACAGCCTGTTTTCCCTGAAGTCTGGAAGAGTTCATTTATCATCTAAGCACACACCTACCCCAATTTGTCTTCCTGGACACAGCGAAACATTGTAAGACATAGTTACTGATATTCAGGTTTTAGAATCCAGTAGTCACAAAAATGCCAAGAGGATGACTTAGGGAAAGAGAACTGACTGTGAAACCAAACAGCCTCTGTCTGCAGACTAACGCTTACCACCACGGAACTTGGGAAAGAGTGTGTCTTCTTCAGCTTCCTTTTTTGTAACTTTAAAAATCAAAATCAGTCAGCCTATTTCACAGGTTATAACAATGTATGTGCAATGTGTGAGACACTGGCCATTGGTTCTCATTAATCAAACCATTAACTATGAAAGCTTGCTGAAAATTATTAAATTCTATGAGAATACTAAGCAGAGAAGAGCAGAGGGGTCACAAAGTCCTTTCTGGCTATTTTTCAAAACCTGTGTTTTGTGCATATACAAATATTCTATTCTCTTCTCCCTCCTTCTGCCCACACCCATGCTCTAAAATGACAGATATACAATTATGCTATGCGTTATGCTATTCCTAAGCAAATCCTGCTCTGAGGCACCAGTTCAGATAAGGCATACTACTGGCTCAAGAGTCTCTACAGAGGTATCAACCATTTAGAATATCTGATTTTACAATTGAGTACAGGCAAGGCAGTAGTGGCGGTAGATCCCAGCCCTCAGGAGGCAGAGGCAGGCGGATCTCTTGAGGTTGAGGCCAGACTGGTCTACAGAGTGAGATCCAGGACAGCCAGGGACACACAGAGAAACCCTGTATAGAAAAACCAAACCAAAAAAAAGAAAAGAAAAGAAAAGAAAATGGAGAGATGACCTGGTGGTTTAAAGACAGGCTGCTCTTGCAGAAGACCTGGGTGGGATTCCCAGCACCCACATGGTGGCTCACAAACACCTGTGGCTCCAGTTCCAGGAGATTTGATACCTTCTTCTTTTCCAGAACTAGGCATGTACATGTTACATATACATACACTGAGGCAAAATATTCATAAATAAACTACTTTTAAAATTTTAAAAAGAATTCTATTTAAAATTTAAACATAATAAAACATAATTTCTCCAAATGTTTTTGGAAAATCTTGTAGTGTGGTTGTTCTACACTGTTTTTTGACATTAGCTGTAATTTTGGCCCTGAGAAGACACGGGGAACATGCAGGATAAAATAGAAAGCAAGCTGACCAAGCTGGGTGAGCTGGAAAAGTTACAAATAAACCATAGCGGTGTTGTCTCTTGGAGTAAATTGGCCTCTGGTTTGTAACATCCATTTATGTTTCATTCAGAAATAGAAGAGAACCATCTCAAGCAAAGAGTGCCACAAAATTTATATCACATCTTAATTTTCGAGGTGGGGGGTAAATAAGATCAAATACATTGTACAAAATTCTCAAAGAACTCCAAAAAATGCAAAAAAAATATATAATTTCCCAAAAGTACTTGCCTGGCATAAGTGAGGCTCTTACTTCAAACCTCAGCACTGAAAAAAAAGAGGTGACCTAACAAGAATCATTTTCTAAACTTTGGTCTCACCTTTTAATTTTTGGCCCAAGCAAAAAAGAGAATAAACTCAGCTGAGCAGTGGTGGAGCACACCTTTAATCCCAGCACCTGGGAGGCAGAGGCAGATGGATTTCTGTGAGTTCGAGGCCAGTTTGGCCTACAGAGTGAGTTCCAGGACAGCCAGGGCTACACAAAGAAACCCTGTCTCAAAAAACAAACAAACAAAGAAGCAAAAAAAGAATAAAAAAGAGAATAAAACTCAGTTTCTCTCAAGTTCTCTCAGCAAACAGAAAACCTCGGGAAAATTTTGTTTCATAGCTTTAATATAAATTTTAGAATAAAGTAACTGCCTTAAGTTTTTCAGTGAGGAAACAAACTGACATTTTGTTTTTTACTGATATTTTTAACATTTTAATGTATATTAAAATCATCAAGTGGTATAGCTTATTATGATTTGTTACTGAATTTCCAAACAAATGGAGCTAAGCATTTTTCATATTTACTGACTGTTTCAAATTGTGATTCTGTAAGCAGTTAACCATATGATTTGCAAAATGTTCTGAAAGTATTACTAACGTTTTAAGGACTGAGGAGAGATGTCAGAGGTTAGGAGTACATACTGCTCTTGCAGAGGACCTGAGTTCAGTTCCCAACACCCATACACATCAGGCAGCTCACAACCGCCTCTAAGTCCAGCTCCAAGGGAGCCAATGCCTCTCTAGGAAGGAGGGAGGAAGGAAGAAATGGAGGGAGGCTGAAGTTCATCTTTAAAAGGTGGGGTGGGCATGCAGACTGCACTGGTGAGATAGCTTAGTAAATAAAGGGTTGGCCATGTAAACCTGTAAGCCTGAGGACCCGAGAGCAATACCTGAAAGATGAAGGATCTGTTAACATAGCCTCTGGCCTCCACGCCCATGCTGTGGCAGGACATGCACTCTTCACCCACACACAAAGATAATAAATCAAATAAAAATTTAAACTAAAACAAAAGGGAACAGACTTGGAGGGGTGGAGGCATGTCAAAATGTCAAAAGAGACATTTCCTTTGCTCTCTGATGCCAATTATAATCAATGATGATAGTTTTTCAGTCTCCTAAATACATTATAAGGATGTATTAAATAAACTTGGTGAAAACAGTGCGGTAGCTAAAAGAAATAATGCACCAGGTACTCTGCTCTTCACACTGTAACCTGCAGCCGTGGCAACTTTCCATTATCCGTGCTGCAAAACTAGGTCTGTAGGGTGTTATGTTGAGGGATAGTTCTAAGACTTTGATGTCTATAAAAAGCGCTTGGGTACAAGACACATTCAGAGGCTCCATCTCAGAAACATTTATTCAGTAAGGCGTGACTGCATTTCACAAGCAAATATGACAGGCATTGATCCTGAAACATGGTGAATTTGGGGATATTTAATTTCCTTCCAAAAAATTCACAGAGTATGCACAGCAGAGAAGACAAGGAATTGAAGTAAGTCTGCCACTCCAACCTAATCTGTGAACTCCCAAGGGGTCGCCACTCAGGTGTTACTTCTCAGGGATGCAACCCCAAGCTCACTTTCTTCTCTTCTGTTTTCCTCTCCAGCACTTCACAATCTAAAGGAGTCACTCCATAAGGCAGATGCTTTACTCCATTTCCCTGGTTAAGCATTTGCTCATCCAGCAAATGTGGAAAGCCACTTAACCTCACAGTGGTGTCCCCACAGTGAGAGCAGGGATAGACAAAGCTCAGGAGTTTTAACTCCACCACAATAACACAGATGCAGCTTGAGGGATGCACAGGTAGAGGCAGAGTTATCAATTCACAGATTCCTGGTCCATGCTAGAGTTTCATTCAACAGACCACAGGGAGGAGTGAGGAAGGCTGGGATGTGGATTTCTTTTTCTCTATTTCCTTTGGTTTATCATGTCAGGGTTTCTCTGCATAACAACCTTGGCTGTCCTGGAACTCACTGTGTAGACCAGGCAGGCCTCAAACTCACAGAGACCCACCTGCCTCTACCTCCCGAGTGTTGTGATTAAAGGTGTGCACCACCATCGCCTGGCAGGATGTGCATTTCTAACAAGAACCCACAGAGAAAGGCTGAATGTGTTTTCAGAAGAATTGGCTCCATAATCTTTTGTACCTAAATAGCAAAAGGATTCTATTAGAGATATTTTCACTTAATATATTTAATACTAATTTCACAAATATTTACTGCTGACTGATTTTTTTTCCTTTTAACCTTGTGTTTACATTCTTTCTAAACTTTTTTTTACTGGAAAAATAAATTTTATTTTTTGTTTTTTGAGGCTATAACTCCCCTTTTTTCTTTTTTTAAAATTGATTTTATTGAGCTATATAGTTTTCTCTGCTCCCCTCCCTTCCTTTCCCTTCCTACCCTCTCCCATGCTCCCAATGTACTCAGGAGATCTTGTCTTTTTCTACTTCCCATGTAGATTAGATCCATGTGTGTTGTTGTCTAGGTTCTCTGAGATCGTGAATTGTAGGCTGGTTTTCTAAACTTAATACTCTATTTTGTATATTTATTTACTTACTGTATGTGCACAACAGTGGGTGCCACAGTTTATGTGTAGAGGTCAGGGAACAACTTGCCAGAGTTGGTTCACTCCTTCCTCCATGAGGGTTCTGGTAATAGAACTAGGTCATCAGGCTTGGTGGCAAGATGACCCACTGGACCATCTCTCCAGCCCTAAATTTTTACTCTAATTAATATTTGATGTTATAATTTTGCCATATGTTTCCTTTGCATTTGGCTAAAAACTTCCTTTTTCTTTGAAATGCAGTCTTGCTGCCTAGCTCAGGCTGGCCTCCAGTTCCAGATCCTCCTGCCTCAGGCTCCTAAACGCTCAGATTACAGCTGTGCACCACCACATCAGGTTTAATTATTTCTTTCCAACAAACTCCTGGGGGGAGGGAAATTTCTGAAGAATTTCGTGCCCTCCAACAGAGCTTACTTCTATACAGTACTTGTTTCTTATTTATATGCCCCAGCAAGCAGTCAGTAACCACATGCAGCTCTCAAGCACTTGAAATGTGACTAGCAGAGTTGAGAAATGGAGTCTTTGCTTGAAGGTGTTAATTCATGTTTAAATGGCTACCTATGGCCTGGGGTTACTGTCTTACAGTAGGCAGTTTGATAAAGGCTTAATACCTGATGCCAAATTGCTCTCCAGAAAAACCTGAATTTTTGCTTTCACTCTTAGTAGAAGATAATAGCCAATTCTTTACCTAATTGGCAACACCAGACTTTAATCTATTGAAGTTGTATTATATGAACACTGGAAAATGCCTGTAATCTCATTATGCTTTTCCATTATCATGTAACCAACAGCAGATTTCTTCTGTCACCATGAGCAATTGGTTACGAATATGTCTCCTCACATCGCTTGACCCTGGCTGGAAGTGATCTAGATTCCAGATTGGTTTGTTCAGTCAACTTTTTGTCATCAAAAATATTTAAGTTAACAGAAGAATGTGAACGTTGCGCTTTATCTGGACTGTTGCACCGTGTAGCCAGTGACCACACTCCTGAAGGGCAGAGCTTTCCCGGCTCTGCCACTCACACTGGCTTAGCCGCTACGTTTGTCACTACAGCAGTACTAAGGGCTACTATTTTACAGGTGTTCTGCTACCACACACATTAGTGTCTGGCCCATCAGGCGTCTAGTTTGTAATTCCTGTCTGAATGAAGTTTTAAGAGATTAAATGACAAATAGGAGCTAACTTTCATCCTGTGTTTAGCATGCAAAATGATTTTATGATTTTTCAGATCAGTTTACAACTAATATTTAGCTCATAGAACATTTTTTGTGTGAGTGTTGAAGTTTCTTTCTCCCTAGAATAGTCGCCCAGAATTATACGGATTGTTAAAATGTAGATTGGTAACTTTGCTTCCCAGAGCTTCTAACTCAGTAGTTCAGGGTGCACCCTTAGACTTCACAACTAACTCAAAGCCCACAAGGAGTGTTAGACACTCCTAAAAGGGTTGCAATGGTATATAATTTTGACAACCTAGTACAGGTGCGTGGGCCTTTTTTCCCTAAAATCAAGTCCACATTTATTTTCTCATGTCATCTTTACAGAAATCCTATGCAAAAAGTCAGTAACAAAAGCAGTAATTGTTAACCCCACTTTCCAGAACAAAAACCAAGAAATTCCCTCACACAAGAGGTTAGAAGAATCAAAACAACAAAAAAAAAATGTCCTAACCTTCTAAACAGAAACACAGCAACACAGGCAGTGGTTCTGCTTCCAAACTGGTACCATACAAACAGAACCATGTCCAGGAGTAGAGAAGGCGATCCAAGACATGATTCCCTATAGCAAACATTTCTCAAGGGTTGATTGCTGGTCACTACAGCATCTGCTGCAGTGACTACTGAAAACAGACAAAGTACAAGGAAAAGACACTGAGTTCTCTATCTGCTTTGTCGTGTACAGACAGGACAGAAACCATACTCTGAGCAGAGTATGGCAGGGTAAACATGGAGTCGAGTTCCCATGTGGACTTGGAGGAGTGGTCAGTCAGTCAAGGAGAGAAAGGGAAGAGCACAAGAGAGCCCTGCTGGAGCTCAAGGCACAAGGGCAGCTTTATCCTCACTGGGTGTGTGTTTGCCAAAAGGATCAGGGCTGCTGCGCTCCAGAACTTACAAGAGCATGCTTTCGTGTAGACTGAGCTACCTCGACTACATAAGAACTCTAGTCAGGGCCACAACCTCGTGATCCATCTGTTGCCTAAAGATAACCCAATTAGGTCATAAATTTTCTTGGTCTGATTTTTTAGAAGTATTTCTAATTGAAAGAAAAAAGACCATAAATTGTGATCACAATTTCACTAATTATAAAACAACCCTTCAAAGAAAAGGAGAGTACTGTTTTCACTTTAATAAGATATATATATGATACTAGACATTAACTTTAATAGCAACTTTCCCAAAATTAAACCCATAATAGTTGGTAAGCATAAGATGAAAATAGAAAAAAAAACCAATAATTGATCTGAAAAAGGTTATCTTGAAAGACTTAATGCGCTCTTCACAAATGTTGTAACTGACTTCTACACACTCATCATATAATAAGTGCAAAATCATGGAAGCACTGATGCTTCCATAACTCCATTTAGAAACTGCAGAAATATTATAACGGGAAACCATTCTTCCCATGCGCAAGACCAAAGAAACAAATCAAGGGAAATGGGTGCAATTTTACTCCGACCAAATACTAATAATTTAACTGCTACAAATCATCAGAAATTTGAAACTTTATCAATAAAAGAGGGAACATTCACAGGCATTTTCATGTGTTACTTCTTTTTTATTTTAACCTTTTAGAGAACTAAATTATAACCATTATAACCCGTTTTATAGATTAGAAAGCTAAATGACTAGAAAATAAGCTACTTGATCAGTATTCCCATTATGTTAATGCTAGGTTTGAACCCAGAATTTCTAACTTTGAATCCACCCATTTACAACCACACTGAAAAAAAAATCCTAAGTATGTTGAGAAGGGAAAAAAAAGAAAGGTAAAAGAAGGAAAGGCTGAGGGAAAAGAGGGAGAGTGTTTACATTCATAAGGATGGTCTTATTTTTTAATTACTTTAAAATCTCCAAAGAGAACATTAATTATGGGGCATGTGTTGCATACAAATTTACAAAATTATTATAAATAATGAAACTGTTTTTAAATGTTTATAAAAATCCAGATTAAAATTTATCTGTAACATAAGTCATCTATAAAAAGATCTGTGTACACATCAAGACTTGGAAGAAACTGAGATGGTTACTGCCATTTTAGAATAATTTTGTTCTTGTTACTTAAGTTATGGGGGAGTTTTGTTAGTAAATCAAGGTTATTTAAGTGTCTTTGCAAACATATTCTTCTCATTTATAATTTTAGCACAACAATCAAGCATTTTTAAGATTTTGCTGTAATTCATTTGTAGAATAGACCTTCATCTTAATAGCAACGATTTTGGCAATTACTACCTGCAGTATATATTTTAAATCTCTTAAGTGAGGTCTTTCATAGTGATCAGAAAATTTTCCTGCTAAGAATATGAGTGTATACTTACATAGTAACAAAATATCATAGCTGTAAGGAGTATCTGTGGTCTAAATATTCTTGAGAGTTGCTAATTAAATCATCAAGACTCTGAGGTAAATGGGCTTTACTTCCACTTTAGCAAAAAGAAAAGTAACCATTTGGGAAGAGTGGTTTTCCTTAAAATAGCACCATGAATTGTGAAGAGAAATCTCTCTCCAAGGTGACATGTGAAAGTCCACTCAGCCCCAGAGTCGGCCTCCACCAACAGCAAAAACAGACGTTTTGTGAGAAGCATCTCTAGCCTCTCCTTTCTGAGTCTACCTCCAGAATATCCTTATCATTCCACTGTTTCATTATCTACAGTCCAACTAACTATTCTTAGTGAGGCTTAGAGCACCTTGACTCCTTTAATAGAGCTTAGGAGCCAACAGAACTTAGACGATAGAACTGAGGAGTCAGAAGGACCCTCGAAAACCACGTAGCAGTTTCTTTATTTAACTAAGGGGCAGGAGCACGAAAGCCCTCCCAAGGAAAGTGTGGTGTGGTTAGTTCATGGCAAATCCAGGCCTATCTGAGATAAAGAAATCTTAAACTTGGCCTCCATATCCCTGGTGACATCTGTCTTTAGAGTATATATGTGCATGTGTGTGGTGTGAGGAGACCCGGCTTAGGGTCTCAGACCAAGCACCCTATTTCTGAGCTGTATCTCCACCCCTTTAAATGTTGTTATTTATGTTATGTCAATGAGAGAACACAAAAGTTTACTTGGTGTTTTCAGAAAAAAAAAATGTGGTGAACAAAGTAACTACTGTTTGCTCTGCTTCCTAGAGGTTCAAGGTGGAGGGAGACAAAGGTTACAAAAGCTAGCATGAAGAAAAGGTGCTCTGCTTTGCACTTAACACTTGTTCCAAGACTTAGCTTTCTAACTGATTGTCAAGGTAGTAAGTATCCACCACCAAATACAACTTTATGTCATCACAAGAGGACCTCAAATTGGTATTTGTTATTATTAATATACATATCATCTAGATGTGAGCAATCTTACATTCCATTTCTTTCCTCCTCTATTTCCATAACATTTTCATTTTAACAGAAATTTATACATATAAATTGACAACTGTGGCTACCTCATGGAGAAGTTATGGAAGGAAGAGTTTAATTTCCACTGTATACTCTTTGATGTTGCTTGAAATTGTTTCCTAATTTCTATTTAGTTCTCAGTATTTATTAAAGTTTACATTTCCTTTTAAAATTCATACTTATATGCATGTAACTTTATTATTATTTCAGCGAAAGTATTATTTTTGAGTTTTCTCTTTTTAGTGAGTTTTCCATACTGCATTTTCACCAAAGTTTTCAGAAAGGAAAAACATAATCACAACAATGACTAAACTAAAGCAGAATTTCGGGCTTTACCAGAACACGACAGAGGAGCGAGCGGTTTTTAAGTGAAAAATTCAGTCAACCTCTTTTGAACTGCCTCATATTGCAAAGGCTCTTTTGAAACAGGACTTGGGGAGGATTTCTTAAGGGAGGTGGGATGGAGAATCTCACGGTTTCAAAAGTAGAAATCAAAATTTGTTTTTTATTTTAGCCAGGAACACGGTTCTGGGCTAGGGTTTCTAGAAGAGAAAGGAACACGATGGAGGAGTCGCACCACGACTCAGTTGACGAAGCAGCCTTCCGGCACAGAGCCCTGTCCTGCACGTTTCCTGGGCTTGGCTTCAATGAGAAACTCAAGCCGTGAACCTATACAGATAATCTCCTTTTAATGAAACGCAGGAGGACTCCAGGAATCCACCGACTTAAACACACCGCCCACCTTCACCTAGCCTGATCAGGGCACACCTCACCTTGCTGTCTATTTTCACGATCAGCTGTCAACGCAACCCTTTGTGTCTCATTCAGAATAAGAGCAGTTCGGAAGCACTCTTAGAGAAATGAAAATGATGGCCGGAAGACGCACGTGTGACGAAGTGACATTTGGCGTGGACCCCAGCAAACGCCTGACCACGTCTGACCACTCTCAACTTTCCCAAGCCCAACTCTACCCATCCTCTGCGCGGACACCTCCCCGGCTTGCTACAGCCGTCCACCCAGTGCTCGGGGACCCGCTAGCCGTCCCCTCGTGCTCGGGGAGCGGCCGGGACGCGCCCCCTCGCCCCGCAGCTCACCGGCCACCTCCCTCCCGCCACAAAGGCAGCAGCGGAGCCGAGGTGACAGGCCTGTGACCGCGGGCGGCGAAGCTAGGCAGCCAGGGACAGGGACCAGGATAGGGTTTCCTGCTGGCACAGGCGCCTGCCCGGCCGCACGACTCACTCACTCCACACTCCCGCGCCGCCTCCTAGGTCGTCAGAAGAAAGTCCAGGCGACGCTGCCCTGAGCCTGCAAGGTGTCCAGTCCGCCAGTGCACAGGCCTTGGCCGCCACCGAGTGCCCTCGCCTCCCAGTACCCGAGAGTCCCGGCAGCAGCTCACCTGGCCCCGGCGGGAGCAAAGGCAGAGGGCCCGGGTGGTCTCTGCAGCCCCGGGCGGCTCCGCGCTGCGCTCTGCTCCGAGGTGCTAGCGCCGCCGGTGGCTGGCGTCTCTGCGACAGGCCGCGGGCTACGCGCTCAGTTCCCGGGGGCGGAGCGAGGCGCCACAGCGGCCAGAGGCGGATTCCTCAGGTGCTGCCCCTCCCGCTCTCCCTCCTCCTCACTGGACCCTGCTGGCCTGAGCGCCCGAGCCTTCGGGCCCTAGAGGGTCGGAAGTGCACGGTGCCAAATGCGCTCCTACGTGTGCTGTGGAGTCCTCCGTGCAGTCTTCATGCCTGGGTTTGCAAACTTTAGCGCAAATTTGATGTGTGTGGCCACTCTGGGTAAGGAGGTAGTAGTGTGCTGGGGGTCTTCTGGGAAGAAGGATTGCCCCCTAGTGCTGCTGAAGAGTGTGATCAAGAAGCACAATTGCTTTTTTCTCTGGATCCTAGTTCATTCAGAGTGCTTTGAAGTCACTGTGTGACTTCTTTGTCACTAGACAACGATTAAAAGTCCCTTTGCATGGGTAGTGATGGGTCAAAAGCCCTTGTCCTTTTGCATGAGGCGGATAACAGGACACAAACAAAACCAAACTCACTCCAAGTGGGTTCCAAGCCAGAACATCTGTCTGTACCTCTCTGATGAGCACTCCCTGGAGTTCCATTACACTGGCCCCCTACTCTCCCGTTGTGGTTCCCAGACCTTCAGGCTTGCCCTGCTCCTGCAAAACCTCCTACAGAGACCACAGGGAAGTTTCATCACGGGGGGGGGGGGGCCTGGTCCTTAAAGGTTACTACAAGGACAAAAATTCTGGAGGGATTCTGTGGCCGGTTAGTGACAGATGTCGCTCTAATTTTCAGTTCATGGCCTCTTGTATTCAAAGCTGAATCTCATTTTCTTGAACTTTTGAAACTGTTGCCGGAGACATGACCACACCTTCCAGTGAAAGCAGCTTTATCCTGGATGAGTTGAAGCATCAAAACACAGAAAAGTTGAGCCATTTTCATGCCTTTGAGACTGCAGCCCCAATAAGCCGCCAGTAGGTATGTTGACATTGTTGTCAAGCGTTGTGGTATCATTCTCAATCATAGTTGAAAGACAATGTTAATTAAACTGTATCACATATGATCTGTAAGTCAGCACTCGTACTTTTTAATGGTTTGTTATTTTTTGAAATTAAATCTCCCACCCCTTTCTTTTCTTGCACACCCTTTCTCTATCTCAAATTCATGCCCTCTTTTTAATTGCTGTTGCATATATACGTGAGTACTAAACACATAAATAAAACTTCCTCAGTCTGTATAATGTTGCCTATATGTATGATCTCAGGGATGACAGCATGGTATTAGAGGTGAGCTTACTACCACCACTTTACTAAACCAGCATAGTTTCTAAACACATTTGCCTTGCTTTTTAAACTTTCCTCTCAAGCCAAAATAATTTTCCCTTTTTTCCTCTTCTTGTTGTGGCATAAGGAATTGCCAGAGAACCAGAGACAACTCAAAGCATGGGTGAAGGAAGAGATGTGTTTGCAGCTTGGACTGTCTTGTACATTTTACAGACTTAAATAAAATCAGTGTTCCTAAATAACTACAACATAGAAGGTGCAAATGGTTAGCAGTTTAATTTATCACATTAAAAAATGATCACATGTGTGGGAAAGGCAGGACCATGAGAGACCAAGTTATGTCATGTAAACTAAGTTCATACAAAGTTAAACAGAAACAAACACCTTCAGTTGTACATGTCTAGAATTGAAGCACTCAGGAGGCTGAAGCAAGACTGTAAGTCTCAGGCCAGCCTGAGCTGCATAGTGAGCTTCAGACTGACCTGGCTGCATAGCAAGTTACCTGTCTCTGCAGCAGAAAGAAACAAGAAATAGTCAAAGCAAATGGAAAACTTTGGGAAACTCAGTCCTTTTGAGCCTTTACAAAGCCTGTGGAATTGAGGAAGAGGAACACCGTCCATTAACAAACGATTTGAAAGTGCAACCACAATGCAGACTCCACTCAGTTTAGTTAAAGGACTCTTGTTAGTACCAAGCACCCAAGACTCTACAAGAATGTCACAGTTCAAGGACCTTCATCTGATACAGGATTCTGGTATTCACTCTTCCATAGTTCAACAAATATTTATTGAACTCCTACTGAAAATCAGCTGGCGTAATGCACTGATAGTACTAGGTAGGCTTCATCATTAAACACGATGAAGTTTAAACAAATCATTAAACAAGGTTAAAAGTTAATGATAAAACCAGACAGTGGTGGTGTATGCCTTTAATTCCAACACTCAGTCGGCAGAAGCAGGTGGATCTCTGTGAGTTTGAGGCCAATATGGTCTAAAGAGCTAGTTCCAGAACAGTCAGGGCTACACAGAGAGATCCTGTATCCAAAAACAAACAAAAAACAAAACAAGCAAACAAACAAAAATTTAGGCCGGCGGTGGTGGTGCATGCCTTTAATCTCTCTGCTCTTGGGAGGCAAAGGCAGGTAGATCTCTATGAGTTTGAGGCCAGCCTAGTGTACAAATCGAGTTCCAGGACAGCCAGAACACAGAACAAAGAAACCCTGTCTCAAAAAACAAAAAGTTAGTAATAAAAGTGCTACTATTAGGTCAAATTACTTGACTCTCTCAGCATCCCTGTTAGTAAAATAGTCCATGCTCCAGGGAGTGGCTGACTGAGATGAAGCATTAGCTCCTAGAACTCTATGAAATGTTTCTTCTGTCATTGTCTTTGAATTCTTCCACTCTCTCATCTACTTCCTAATGATTTCCAAATGTCTTATGCTTCAGGAGAGTCCACAGAAATGATAGAATATTTACAAATGTTTACTGTAAAAACCCTTTGCTTCACCACAGGAGAAGCCCGCCTTTGCGCTAGTTTCTTTGGTCCTTAGCACCACCCTCTGGAATATCCTTCCTCATTCATTATCCTCCATGGTCACATCAGAGGTAGGCATTAGAAAGCAAGCTGTCTTGGGAGACTCCAAAGTTTTCACAGCCTATTATTGATGCTGCAGGTTTGGAGGCTTCAGGGTTCTTTTACAGTTTTCATGATTTCTTTGAAAGCTAATCTTCCATTGAGATACGTGTGCTTTTCGTCAGTCAGACCGAAAGTTTGCTAACTGGCAAAATTTCAAACACAGTTGACCAGTGTGGCTGTTTTGCGTTCTGTTCTTCAGGCAAGCTTCATTTATTAAAATGCAAATGAAATCTCACTACATCCTATGCTTATTTCTTTGCTTCATTCTTCTCCCATCTCACCTCACCTGAATTGAGCTTGGTGACTCCCCATCCCTGCGCACCATCATAACAGCCTCCTCTGAGAAAGATACAAATTTCTACACAGAGTTTATTTGTTGCTAGAAAACAAATCCACCTTCTAAGCTAATACCATTGTTTTCAGCAGTAACACCGCTGTGGAGAACTGAATAGTTATCTGTCTAATTCCAGATGTGTTGCCAACTAGCAATGCTTGGTAGTCTAGACCCCTAGTCACAAATATGAGTAGACAAAAAAATAACACTAGTTAGAGAAAGAATCTGTCATTTGAAAGAAAAAGTTGAAGCAAGAACCAAGAAAAACCTTTTTTTTTTTTTAAAGATTTCTATGTTCTTTAGTGAAATTTAATAGTATCAAGGGCAGGTTATCATGAAAAGGGAAGAATCTGAATACCAGGCTGTCCTTGGAAAATAAGAAACAGACGAATGGCGGCCAGGAATGCTGATATTTGATCTACTGTGTAAAGGTATGCCACTCTGACTGGTTTAATAAAAGGTTGAATGGCTAGGCAGGATTTCCAGGCACAGAGGATTCTGGGAAGAAGAAGAAGGATGGAGACACCATGAGATGCAGAGCAAGCAGGATGGGCACTATGGAGATGAGGTAATAAAGACACAAGGAAGAAAGTACATTAATAAAAATGGGTTAAGTTATAAGAGGTAGCTAGAAACAAGCATAAGCTATTGCCGAGCTTTCATAATTAATAAGAAGTCTCTCTCCATGTGGTTACTTGGGAGCTGGCAGGAAGGACAGAAAAGTCTTCCCACATATGGCACCCCATGTTGGGTACCATTTATAGCCCGAGTTTTGTTTTTTGCAAGGACCACCAGCTGCCAAATAATGGCAGGGAAGTTGAGGCAGGAAGCTCACAAGTGTGAGACAAATAAAAGATATGTGGCAATCCAGGCCAGTCTGGCCAACATAGAAAGATATCTATCTTGCTTGGCCGATTAAAGGCACACGCCTTTAATCCCAGCACTTGGGAGGCAGAGGCAGGCAAATCTCTGTGAGGTTGAGGTCAGCCTGGTCTACAGTTCCAGGACTGGCTCCATAGCTACTGAGAAACCCAGTCTCAAAAAACCAAAAAAAAAAAAAAAAGGGTTATCTATTTCAAAAAAGAAAATGGAGAGACAGGGGTTAGAGAGCTGGCTCAGTGGTTAAGAGAACTTGTTACTCTTGCAGAGGACATGGATTCAATCCCAGCATCCACATGGTACTTCACAATCATCTGTAACTCCAGTTCTAGGTTATCTGCCCTCTCCTGTTCTCTTTGGGCACCAGACATGCACATGGTGCACAGACATACATGCAGGCAAACACATAAGACAAATCTTTAGAAAGAAATGAAGAGAGAATGTGGGTCTGTGTTGGAGTATTTTCCCAGAATGTAGCACTACAAAAAGTCAGAGGGGGAAATGTTTATGTATTGAGAAATAAATTTAAAAGTAAAATGAAGTGTTACATACTGTAAACTATAAAGCATCATTAAAAAGGAGAAATTAAATAGAAAGACAGCCTATGTTGCTGGATTTGAAGATTTGTCATGGCTACAATGACAATACTTCCCTAACTAATCTACAGAGTCAATGTAGTCCCTATCAAAACCTCATTGCTTCTGTAGAAACTGACAAGTAGGTCTTATAATTCATAAGGAACATAAGGGACCCAGATGTAGTAAGAGGCGTGTGGGCTGAGTCCTTCCACCCGGCTCCTGGCTGCTGAAATAATTACACAGAAACTGTATTAATTAAATGACTGCCTGGCCCATTAGCTCTAGCCTCTTCTTGGCTAACTCTCACACCTAAATCTAAAGCATATCTAGTAATCTGTGTATCACCACGGGGTCATGGTTTACTGGGAAGATTCTAACCTACGTCCATCTCAGGCCGGAGAAACATGGTGTCTCCCACATTGCCTTCTCTCTCCCAGTCTTCCCTTCTGTCTATTCTGCCCACCTAAGGGCTGCCCTATCAAAAGGCCAAGGCAGTCTCTTTATTTAACAATGAAAGCAATACACAAATACAGAAAACCCTCCTATATCACCCAGAAGAGTCAAAATAACCTTGGAAAAAAGATAAAAAGAAAAAAAAAAGAACAAAGTGGACTACAGTGGTTTTAAATCTCATTACAAAGCAACAAGAAATAAAGACCATAGTAGTAGCATAAGGAGAGATATAGATCAATAGAATAGAATTAATAGTCTAGAAATAAACCCATGCATTTGTGGTCAATTAGGTCTCAACAATGATATTAAAATAACGTGGTGGAGAAACAATAGTCTTTTCAGTAAATGGTACTGGGACATCTGGATGCGCCTATAAAAAGAATGAGATTGGGCACCTACCTTACAGTAGGTATAAGAATTAACCCAAACTAGATCCCAGGCTGAAATGTCAAGCTGAAACTATAAAAATCTCTCTACAGAGTATTATTCCGATACAAAAAGCACAGACACAAATTTCATTGCAGCAAGGCTCACCAGCTGATGAATGGAGAAAATGAGAAGTAACCATTTGGCAATAACAAAAGCAAAATACAGATACATGCTCCAATATGGAGAAATCTAAAATAATCTTATCCAAATGAAATAAAAGGCCAGGCATCCTGTGATTCTACTTATATGAAACATCTGGAGTAGACACTCCTAGAGATAGGTAGTAGATCGGTTGATGCTTTAGGCTTGGGGGTTTCAGAATAAATGAGGAATAAATATGGATGAGTGCAGGTTTCTTTCTTGGATAGTGAAAATGTTCTAAAATAGACTTGGTGAAGGTGTGCCGTTCCATAAATACAACAGAACCATTAGAGTAGATACTTTAAAGAGGAGATTGTATTATATGCCAATTATACCTAGAGGGAAAATGGAATTAAGGAGAAACAATATGGGCATAAGTAATAGAAGAAATATTTTCTGAGATAAAAATTTATATATTCAGGATGATAGAGCTAGATTTCTTACAAATGAATTACACTTAAACAAATCCTTGTGACTTTTCCGATTTTGAAGATAAAGAATAAGATCACACAAGCTGTTGGCCCCAACCCACCCCCCAGGAAAAGCTTATGTGTAAGAAAATATAATCAGGGGCTGGAGAGATGGCTCAGTGGTTAAGAGCACTGCCTGCTCTTCCAAAGGTCCTGAGTTCAATTCCCAGCAACCGCATGGTGGCTCACAACCATCTGTAATGAGGACTGGTGCCCTCTTCTGGCCTGCATGCATACACGCAGACAGAATATTGTATACATAATCAATAAACATTTTAAAAAAAAAAGAAAATATAATCAGGTCATCGGCATCTCAGCTGCAACATCACATGGAGGAATATTTTTGGACTACATTGGGAGAAAAAGGTGAAGCAACTCAAACCCGAAGCATGGCTGCCTCCCAAGCAGCCCACTGAATGCTGCTGCCAATAGGCAGCATTCTTCCATTCTGAGGGGACTGTAATCTCCTTACCTTTGTCCTGGAGATTGGACCAGATTTCTAGGGTTTAAATGTGCCCCCTCCAAAATTAATTGGAGACAATCACCAAACGCCACAGGACTGAGAGGAGGAAGCTTTTCCCAGCCGTGTGATTATGAGAGTTGCATGTTCACGAATGAGGAATACTGCCACTAAAAAGGAGAGATTGCAAAGCAAAAATGGCGGCATGAATCTGTAATGCTGGAGCACAGATGGCAGGAGCAGAATGGTCCCAAGCTCTGGCCAGCCTAGGTTACAGAGTAAGACACTATGCTAAAAATAATATTAATAATAATAATAGAAGACCAAAAATAAGTTAGGCACTGTGGCACACCCTTGTGATCCTAACACTGGGGAGGCTGAGGAAGAGAGATCAGAAGTTTGATGCCAACCTGGCTTGTGAGACTCATAAAACCAAGGTCTCAATAAAGAGGAGGAACACATACAAAACACTGAAGTAAACTCTGTATAATCATTAACAGTTTTTAATAACTTTTTTGTTTTTTGAGACAGGGTTTCTCTGTGTAGCCCTTGGCTGTTCTGGGACTCACTCTGTAGACCAGGCTGGTCTCAGACTCAGAGATCTGCCTGCCTTTGCCTCCCAAGTTCTGGGAATAAAGGTGTGCAGCACCACTGCACGCTGACAGCATTTAACATAAATGTTGAAAGTGCTAGAATATACAAAAAGTATTACAATAAAAGTTACAGTGTATTTGAAAGAAAAAATTAATATTATCAGTCCCTGGGAAGGGGAATTAAAACTATTCAGTCTCACAGCATTTGGCAAAGAGAACAAAGCATAAGGAATATAATTTTTTCTTGGTATTTATAAACATATATTTGTCCCCTGTTTAAGTTTCAAAGATAGTAACTACAATTGTTTGTAGAACTTCAAAATAATTAGCGGGAAAAATGCAGTAATTATAAAACACAGAGTTCACAAATATAAGCAGATAAAATATATCACTATTTAAGGAGCAAAACTATTACAAAGAAGAATAAGTTACAATAGCTATCACCCAGAAAGGAAATCAATGTGCTGACAAGAAGAAACCTTTTTAAAAGCTCTCTACATTTTAGTGAAATTTAAGAGTAACAAGGGCAGGTTGTCAGAAACACAGAGTACAGTAATGTGAACATCAGAATGCCCCTAGAAATTAAAAAAAAGCAAACAAACAAACAAACAGGTGACTAGTAGCCAAGGTTGCTGTTGCATATCCATAATCCTAGTACTTGAGTTCTGGGGCAGGAGGACCACAAGTTCAAGGCTAACCCAGGCTACATAGTGTTCCAAGACAGCAAAGACAACAACTAAGACCCCATCTCAAAAATAACTGAGGGAAGATTTGTCTGATGCCAGAATGCTTGCCTGACATGCCCAAGGCTCTTATATGGCAGCTAGCACTGGGTGAGGGGGGGAGATCCTGCCTGGCATAGCTCAATTGGTAGAGTGCTTGCCTTGCATTTGGGAAGGCCTATGTTTGATTCCCAATACTACGTAAACCAGGTGTGGTAGTTCACACCTTTAAATCTAGGTGGAGGCGGGAGTATCACACGTTCAGGACAATATTCTGGATGGAGCTAGAGAGATGGCTCAGTGGTCAAGAGCAATTGCTACTCTTCCAGAGGATCCAGGTTTGATTGCCAGCACCTACCTGATAGCTCACAACTATCTGTAACTCCAGTTCCAGAGGATCTGATTGCCCTCTTCTAGCCTAAGTGAGTAACAGGCAAGCATGTGGTACACAGGCATTCAAACAAGATACTTACACACATAAAATAAAATAAAGTAAAAGGTCATCACTCTCTTAAGGAAAGAAAGAATAGCAAGGAGAAATTTTAATTTAAGATATGCTTAAATGTATCGGTATATTCTTAGAATCAATAATAAACTGAGTGAACTAAATTTCACTATACAAAAGACAAAAATCTCTAAGTGAGAGAAATGACTGACTTTGTTCTTTACAAATAAAATGACATAGTCTGGGCAGTGGTGGCCTGTGCATTTGGGAGGCAGGTGGATCTCTATGAGTTTGAAGACAGCCTGGTCTACAGAGCAAGTTTCAAGACAGAGCTACACACAGAGAAACCCTGTCTCAAAAAGCCTTTAAACTTTACAAGGACCTAGGTATCAAAGCAGGGATTCAAAGCTAGACAAGCATTTATGCTACATTCCTGACCCTCCAGGAAGCTTTTCAACTGCTGCTTTCATTTGACCTCCAGCTTCAACAGTATCTGGGCACATGCTTCATAATTTATACATCGTGAATACAATGTGTCAACCTGGCTAAACTAGGGTACCCAACTATTTACATAAGCACTGTCTTTCTGCCAGGTGTTTCTCAAATGCAGTTATGGTCCACAATCAATTTACTTTAAGTAGAAGAAATTGTCCTTAAAAGTGTGATGGATCATACATCATCCATCAGTTAAAAGGCTTTATCCAAGAAATTATTCAAGACAATATCAGCTCTGGCTTGAGTTTCTAGCATGCTGGTCTATCCCTTAGGTCTCTGACATGTTAGTCCTCACAATCACATAGCCAGTTCTCTAAATTAAATGTTTCACTCATAGTGTTATGTGTAAAATAATGTTTTGGGAGCTAGAGAGATGTCCAACAAGCTGCTCTTGAAGAGGACCTCAGTTTTGTTCCCAGCTCCCACATATGGTGCTTACCACCTCCTATAATTCCAGTGCCAGAGAATTCAAAGCTGTCTTCTGGTTTCTGAGGGCACCTGTGTGTCCATAGTATGTATACACACACCCAGGCACACATATGTACACATGAAGTAAAATAAGTAAATCTTTTTTAAAAAATGAAAAATTGAGGAAACAAGCTCCACCGGGAGCAGAAGCCAGGAGCAAATCCAGCCCTGGGAGCCAACCCAGTCCTGGGACACTGGCAGACCAGGATTGAGCCAACTACCTGGCTCAGAGTCTGTGACCTCCACTGGAACCGGAGTGGGACTGAACCAGTTACCTAAGACACAGAGAGAACAAGATCCACCAGGAGCAGAAGCCAGGAGCAAACCCAGTCCCGGGACACGAGTGGATCAGGATTGAACCAGCGACCAGATCCAGAGTCAGCAATCGCCACCAGAACAGGTCTAACTCCAAGCCAGGGATTTCTGCAAGAGGAGATCCAGACCAGAATTTACAGAAACAGATCAAAGCCAGCAGTATAGGCCAAAGTAGGACTGAGACAGCAAACCGCAAGGGAGCAGACGAAAGCACAGGAGCACTGAGATACCTCCAGGAACAGGAATAACCAATGGGGTAACTAGAACTGTGATATTGACTGTACTACGAGGAACAACCATCTGAGCTTTGGATTCTCTGGCACCTAGAAGATTATTCAACAGAATCTTAGACCGCCCCAACCACACCTATTCAAGGAAAAGATTAGTAGAAAAGGTAAGATCACATGCTACACCACAAAGAGCAACACAATACCAGTAAAACCTAAAGACCCTACAAAAGTAAGACCTGAACAACAAAATATTGATGAACCAGAAGAAAATGATCTACAAAATAACCTCAAGAGAATGTTTGAAATTCTTAAAGATGAAATGAGAAATTACCTTAAAGAAATGGAGGAAAAAACAAACAAAAAATTGGAAGATATCAGCAAATCACTTAAAGAAAACCAAGAAAAAGAACTCAAACATATAACAGAAACTATTCAACTTGAAAACTGAGATAGAAAAAATAAAGAAAACACAAGCTGAAGGAATTATAGAAACAGAAATCATGAGAAAAAGAGCAGGAACCACAACTGCAAGTATGAACAACAGAATACAAGAAATGGAAGAAAGAATCTCAAGCACTGAAGATAAAATAGACTCATCAGTTAAAGAAAACATTAAATCTAAAAAAAGCTTAACCCAAAATATCCATCAAATACAAGACAATATAAAAAGGCCAAATCTTAGAATAATAGGTATAGAAGAAGGAGAAGTTCAACTCAAAGGCACAGAAAATTTATTTAACAAAATCATAGAAGAAAACTTTCCCTACCTAAAGAAAGATATGCTTATGAAGATACAAGAAGCTTACAGAACACCAAATAGATTGGATCAAAAAAAAAAGTCCTCTTGCCACATAATAATCAAAACACTAAACATAGAGAGTAAAGAAAGAATACTAAGAGCTGCAAAGGAAAAAGGCAGAGTAACATATAAAGGTAGACCTATCAGAATTACACCTGACTTCTCATAGGAGACAATGAAAGCCAGAAGGTCATGGTCAAGCATTATGGAGACATTAAGAGACCACAGATGCCAGCCCAGACTACTATACCCAGCAAAACTGTCGATCACCATAGAAGGACAAAACAAGATATTCCATGACAAATCTAAATTTCACCAATACCTAGCCCAAAACCCAGCCCTACACAAAATACTACAAGGAAAACTCCAACCCAAGGAAGATGGCTACATCAACAAAAACACACACAATTGATGATCTCATTACAGCAAATCCCGAAGAAGAAAAAAATGCACAAAATAACATCACCAACGATGAAAACTAAATTAACAGGAGATAGCAATCGGTGGTCATTAATATCCCTTAATGTAAATGGACTCAACTCACCCATAAAAAGGCACAGGCTAACAGATTGGATACGAAAACAGAACCCATCCCTCTTCTGCATACAAGAAACGCATCTCAACCTCAAAGACAGAGATCATCTCAGAGTAAAAGGCTGGGAAAAAAATATATCAATCAAATGGACATAAAAAACAAGCTAGTTTAGCTATCCTAATATCTAACAAAATAGACTTCAAACTAAAATCAGTCAAAAGAGACAAAGAAGGATATTTCATGTTAGTCACAGGAAAAATCCATCAAGAGGAAATTTCAATATTGAACATCTACGCCCCAAATACAAAGGCACCGTCATATGTCAAAGAAACACTTCTAAAGCTTAAATCATATATTAAACCCCACACACTAATAGTGGGAGACTTCAACACTCCCCTCTCACCACTGGACAGGTCAATCAGACAAAAAATGAACAGAGAAATAAGAGAACTAACATATTATAACACAAATGGACTTAACAGACATCTATAGAATATTCCATCCAAACAGAAAAGAATATACCTTCTTCTCAGCACCTCATGGAACCTTCTCAAAAATTGACCACATACTCAGTAACAAAACAAGCCTCAACAAATACAAAAAAATTGGAATAACCAAATGTACCCTATCAGATCACCATGCTTTAAAACTAGAAGCCAACAGCAATACGAATTCCAATAAACCCACAAACACATGGAAATTAAACAATGCTCACCTGAATCATCATTGGGTCAAGGAAGAAATAAAGGGGGAAATTAAAGACTTTCTAAAATTCAATGAAAATGACCACACGACATACCCAAATTTATGGGACACAATGAAAGCAGTGTTTTTTAAAAAATATTTTTATGGTTTATTTAACTTTTTATTTTATGTGCATTGGTGCGAAAATGTCAGATCCCCTGTGACTGGATCTTCAGACAGTTGTGAGCTTCCATGTGGGTGCTGGGAATTGAACCCCAGTCCTCCGGAAGAGCAGTCAGTACTCTTAACCACCAAGCCATCTCTCCAGCCCCCAAAAGCAGTGTTAAGAGGAAAGTTCATAGCACTAAACGCTTACATAAAGAAGCTGAAAAAAATCCCACACTAGTAACTTAACAGAACATTTGAAAACTTTAGAATAAAAAGAAGCAAACTCACCTAAGAGAACTAGACAGCAGGAAATAATCAAATTGAGACCTGAAATCAGCAAAATAGAAACAAAGGAAACAATACAAAGAATCAATGACACAAAGAGTTGGTTCTTTGAGAAAATCAACAAAATAGACAAACCTTTATCCAAACTAACCAAAAGGCAGAG
Organism: Ondatra zibethicus; assembly: GCA_004026605.1. Taxonomy (NCBI): domain Eukaryota; kingdom Metazoa; phylum Chordata; class Mammalia; order Rodentia; family Cricetidae; genus Ondatra; species Ondatra zibethicus. The sequence continues at coordinate 58,418 of PVIU01007490.1, forward strand.
AGAGAATATCCAAATTAACAAAATCAGAAATGAAAAGGGGGACATAACAACAGACATGAAAGCAGTCTGAATACAGAGGATCATCAGGTCATATTTTGAAAACCTGTACTCTACAAAATTGGAAAACTTAAAGGAAATGGACAACTTTCTGGATAAATATCAATTACCAAAATTAAATCAAGACCAGATAAGCATATTAAACAGACCTATAACTGCTGAAGAAATAGAAACAGTCATCAAAAGTCTCCCAAACAAAAAAAGCCCAGGACCAGATGGTTTCAGCTCAGAATTCTACAAGACTTTCAAAGAGGAACTAATACCAATACTGCTCAAATTATTCCACACAATAGAAACAGGAGGAACATTACCAAACTATTTTTATGAGGCTACAATTACCCTGATACCCAAACCACAGAAAGACAATACTAAGAGAAAGAGAATTACAGACCAATCTCACTCATGAACATTGATGCAAAAATACTACATAAAATACTAGCAAATCAAATCCAAGAACACATCAGAACCATCATCGACCATGACCAAGTCGACTTCATCCCACAGATGCAGGGATGGTTCAACGTATGAAAATCTACATCAACGTAATCCACCATATAAACAAGCTGAAAAATAAAAACCACATGATCATCTCATTAGTTGCTGAAAAAGCTTTTGACAAAATACAACATCCCTTCATTATAAAGATCTTAGAGAAAGCAGGCATACAAGTAACATACCTAAACATAATTAAGCCAACAGCCAACATCAAACTAAATGGAGAGAAACTCCCAGCGATTCCACTGAAATCAGAAACAAGACAAGGTTGTCCACTCTCTCCATATCTATTCAGTATAGTTCGTGAAGTCCTAGCTAGAACAATAAGACACCAAAGAGACATCAAGGGGATACAAATTGGAAAAGAAGAAGTCAAACTCTCAATGTTTGCTGATGATATGATAGTTTACATAAGCGATCCCAAAAATTCTACCAAGGAACTTCTACAACTCATAAACACTTTCAGCAATGTAGCAGGATACAAGATTAACTCAAAAAAATCAGTAGCCCTCCTGTACACAAATGATAAAAGGACTGAGGAAGAAATCAGAGATTCAATAACCTTCACAAGAGCCACAAATAGCATAAAATATCTTGGAGTAACTCTAACCAAACAAATGGAAGACTTGTATGACAAGAACTTTAAATCTCTGAAGAAAGAAATTGAAGAAGACACCAGAAAGTGGAAAGACCTCTCATGCTCTTGGGTAGGCAGAATAAATATAGTAAAAATGGCAATCTTACAGAAAGCAATCTACAGATTCAATGCAATGCAAAATCCTAGCAAAATTCTTCAAAGACCTCGAAAGAACAGTACTCAACTTCATTTGGAAATGCAAAAAACCCAGGATAGCCAAAACAATCCTGGACAACAAAAGAACTTCTGGAGGCATCACAATCCCTGACTTCAAACTCTACTAAAGAGCTACAGTACTGAAAACAGCCTGGTACTGGCATAAGGATAGAAGACCCGGATAGAAGACCCGGATATCAATCCACACATCTTCGAACACCTGATATTTGATAAAGAAGCAAAAACTATCAAATGGAAAAAAGAAAGCATATTTAACAAGTGGTACTGGCATAACTGAATATCAACATGTAGAAAAATAAAAATAGATCCATTTCTATCACCATGCACAAAACTCAAGTCCAAACGGATCAAAGACCTCAACATAAAGCCAGCCACACTGAACCTTATCAAAGAGAAAGTCAGAAGTACACTTGAACACATTGGCACAGGAGACCACTTTTTAAATAGAACCCCAGGAGCACAGACACTGAGAGAAACAATTAATAAATGGGACCTCCTGAAACTGAAAAGATTCTGTAAAGCAAAGTACATGGTCAACAAGACAAAACGACAGCCTACAGAATGGGAAAAGATCTTCACTAACCCCACATCAGACAGAGGTCTGATCTCCAAAATATACAAAGAACTCAAGAAATTGGGCACCAAAAGATCACATAATCCAACAAAAAAATGGAATACAGACCTAAACAGAGAACTCTCAACATAGGAATCTAAAATGGCTGAAGTAAACCTAAGGAAATGCTCAACATCCTTAGTCATCAGAGAAATGCAAATCCAAACAATTCTGAAATTCCATCTTACACCTGTAAGAATGGCCTAGATCAAAAACTCTGATGACAACTTATGCTGGAAAGGTTGTGTGGAAAAGGGAATACTTCTGCATTGCTGGTGAGAATGCAAGGTGGTACAACCCCTTTGGATGTCAGTATGGTGATTTCTCAGAAAATTAGGAAACAACCTTCCTCAAGACCCAATAATACAACTTTTGGGTATATATCCAAAGGATGCTCAATCATGCCACAAGGACATGTGCTCAACTATGTTCATAGCAGCTTTATTTGTCATAGCCAGAACCTGGAAACAACCTAAATGCCCCTGGATTGAAGAATGGATAAAAAAAAAAAATGTGGTACATTTACACAATGGAGTACTACATAGCAGAAAAAAATAATAACAGCTTGAATTTTGCAGGAAAATGGATGGAACTAGAAAATATTATTTTGAGTGAGGTAACCCGGACACAGAAAGACAATTATCACATGTATTCACTCATAGGTTGTTTTTAAACATAAAACAGAGAAAACCAGCACTAACCACAATCCCAGAAAACTTAGACAACAATGCAGACACTAAGAGAGACTTACATAGATCTAATCTACATGGGAAGTAGATAGTATAAAAAGACAAGCTCTCCTGGGTAAACTGGGAGCATAGGGACCTTGGGGGAGGGTTTAAGAGTGGAGGGGAGAGGCAGGGAGGGGAGCAGAGAAATGTAGAGCTCAATAAATATCATGGGAGAATAAAAAGGAAAAAAAGTATGAGGTAAAGAGAGGAAGGAAAAAATGAAAAATTTCCATCCTATATTATGCTTTCACTTGCTTTGTGGGTATCTGTGATGAGAAGAGGGTCTTAATTTGAACCTGTGTTTATCAATATTTTACCTCTCAAAGTTTACACATGTAATTTTCTCTTTACTCCAAAGTCTTAAAGACTCTCACCTATGTGTTCCTTTTTTTCCCAACACTTAATCCAGAGTGTGTATGCGCTATGTGTATGATGTGTGGTGTGTGTGTGTTTGTGTGTGTTTGTGTGTGCACTTTCATGGTACCCACAGAAGCCAGAAGATGTCATCAGATTCTTTGGAGCTGGAGTTACCCAAGGACATGGATGCTGGCCATTGAGTCTCAGTTCTCTCAAGAGCAACAGATGTGTTTGACAATCTCTCCAGCCTCCTCACCTAGCTTTTCATTCTGGGCTGGAGAGATGGCTCAGTGGCTAAGAACTGTTCTTCCCGAGGTTCTGAATTCAATTCCCAGCACCCACATGGTGACAAACAATGATCTATAGTGGACCTGGTGCCCTCTTCTCACATAAAGTTGTACTACAGATAGAGCACTCATATACATAAAATAAATAAATAAATCATTTTCAAAAAGTTTTCATTTCAGCCAGACATAGTGCATACACCCCGGACTACATAGAGAAACTCTGTCTCAAAAACACAAAATAAAACAAAAAGTTTTCATTTTACATTCAACAGTAACAACAATTTCTTCCTCCTCTTCCTTCTCTTCTTCTTCTTCCTTTTCCTCCTCTTCTTCTTCCTCTTCCTTTTCCACCTCCTTTTCTTCCTTTTCTTCCTCCTCTTCTTTCTTCTTCTTCTCCTTCTTCTTCCTCTTCTTCTCGACAGGGTTTCTCTGTATATTCCTGGCAGTCCTGGAACTCACTGTATAGACCAGGTTTGCCTCAAACTCAGAGATTCCCCCCTGCCTCTGCTTCTCTAGTTCTGGGATTAAAAGTGTGCACCACTATGCCTGGATAACATGTTTAAATTCTTAAGACAACTGAATTTCTTCTTTTTAATTTTTCTGAAACAGGTTTCAGTATGTGGCCCATGCTGGCCTGGAACTCACTATGTAACTCAGGCTGGCCTCAATCTTGTTATTCTTCCATCTCTTACATAGTGGGATGGAGGCCTGTGTCACCTCCTCACTCTTTCTGTTTAGGGTCTTAAACTCTAACTGCAAACTCCCTGTGTGACCCTTCCTGGATTCCTTCAAACTTCCACTCCTGCCTCAGAGAACTGACCTTTCAATTGACTCTACCTGGAAATACATTCACTTGGAATATGGCATATTTCACCTCCTACTTCAGCCTTCCATCTATGTGGCACTTTCCTGAAGAGGTCATTTGGGGAGGTGTTGAGACAGGGTTTCTCTCTGGAGCCCTGGCTACTCTGTAACTCACTCTGTAGACCAGGCTGGCCTCAAACTCAGAGATTCACCTGCCTCTGCCTCCCAAATGCTGGGATTAAAAGTGTGCGCTGCTGCTGCCGCCGCCACCAGACTATATTTTACAATTATTAAGTGAATGTGTTGTAAAATACCAATGAGGAAAAAAACACTTTTTGTTTTGTTTTCAAGATAGGGTTTCTCTGTCTAACAGTCCTGGCTTTCTGAAACTCACTTTGTAGACCAGGCTGGCCTTGAACTCACAGAGATCCTTTTCCTCTAAGTGGCCTTTTCCTCTGAGTGCTGGGATTAAAGGTATGTGCCACTACACTTGGCAAAACAAAACACTTCTTTAAAAATAAAATTGTGTTGGGCGGTGTTGGCACATGCCTTTAATCCCAGCACTCGGGAGGCAGAGCGGGTGGATCTCTGTAAGTTGGAAGCCAACCTGGTCTACAAGAGCTAGTTCCAGCATAGGCTCCAAAGCTACAGAGAAACCTTTTCTCGAAAAACCAAAACCAACCAACCAATCAATCAATAAAATTGTATAGTAAATTTCATTTTACAATTCTATTTCAAAATAGGATATATGAGAGAGAGTGGGAACCAGTGGACAGGGCAAGTAGAGAAAATAGAGAATCATTGCCAAGACTGCCCTCTATCTAGATAAATATAGCCTGAGGTACTTAGAGAGCTGCCTTTTCTACTGAAAGTAAGATAGAATGAATGAGTTTGTAAATCTAGGATTTAGCAGTCTGAGAGGAAGTATTTCAAGCCCTAAGCCAGCCTGGGCTATAAGGCTTCCTTCCTTCCATCCTTCCTTCCTTCCTTCCTTCCTTCCTTCCTTCCTTCCTTCCTTCCTTCCTTCCTTCCTTCCTTCCTTACTCCCTCCCTCCCTCCCTCCCTTCTTCCCTCCCTTTTCTCTTTCTTCCCTTCTTCCCTTCCTTTCTCCCTTCAACCCTAAAGGCCTATTTCTAGTAGAACTTTTGTCTTACCCCTCAGGTCTTGTTGCTTAAAGCTAACCTATACCTATGGATCCCTGGACGGCAACTAAACACAATCCCTGATGCATATTCCAGTTGAGGGCTTCTAGTCATGTGGGACTGAGGATCTGGGGGAGATGGGAGGTGGGAGGAGGGATTGGGAGGAGTGGAGGGAGGAGAAACTGCGGTCAGGACATAAAGAAGAGAGAATATTTTTTAAAAAGTGGGGGGAATATATTCTCAGAATTCTGTCTCCCTATTGTTAAAATAAATTCTTCACCCCAACATTCCAGAGTGGAATTAGGTGATAAGGTCAAGGACAGGGCCAATCAGCAGGGATCGTAGAGACTTTTCAGTACAAAGTTGAGCTCTTTCTAATGTAAAAGTAAGTGTTTTGCAGAGTCTCAAAAAAATAAACAAATGTGACTTTGCATTTTCTCAGGAGAGAGAGCACAGATTTCCTTTTTCCTGTTTGGCTCATATTAGGAGGTAGAATCAAAAATAATGCTCTGAGTTTCTTTAATTTAAAAAGGCTACTTTTTCTAGCTATAACCATTGTTTCAAGCAGGCATTTCTACCACTTATCAAGCATTCCATTAGTGGGCAAATGTTGAATATTATCTCTGAGGAAATAACTACAATTTGACTTGGGTTACGAGAGGTGGAGGATATGTTTTTCTATGTGTGGAATAGTTGAAAAATCATATTCTCAAAAGTTCTAAGTGAAATTAGTTACAAAAAACAACTTATCATCAAAATCTACAAAGATACATTTACAAATTCAGAGAAGGCTCTTCTGTTTCCCTAAGTGAGTTTTCAGAGCAGTCCGGAGCATGACTCAGGAAAGGGTCATCTATGGGCATGTGTCTGGAAGACTGCGTACTTTGCCCTCATCTGGGAGCAATCGTATTAAAAGATCCACAAACTATGCTTACAGCTAAAGACAAATTGGTTTAATCCAGAATTCTGAAGCACACACGGCCATGGGTTCCTCTGTGGGCACCACCTGCTATCACCCTCAGAGCCTCTCTGGGGACAACATATGTGTATTCTAGACCAAGAATAAGACTATTTTGCCTAAGGGAACAGTCCTGTGTCTTCTTTAAGAAAATCACAAGTAGGAGAGTTACACAGTATTTTTATTTTAAGTCAACTAAAATTATTTCCTCCTTTTTGAAACTTTGTTTTGAAGGTTTAGTGAGCACACACAAAAGCCATCTAGAGTAGCTCAATTTTCAGTGAAAAATAGTGTACACTCTAGTCTGGGTTAGCGCTTAATTAGGATTGTGTAAGTCAGACAAGTGTTTCTGACGCAAACTAAGCAGTTTGGGGGTATGTTTTATCTGTGTGTGACCTTTTAACGAAAGGCTAAAGAAAGTGTCACCACAGCAACCTTTTTGATGTTTGTAGATTCCCACTCCCTGTGAAGCTTTCTCTGTCACCCCCATTCACTGTGACTTGGCCTTTCTAATCAATATATAATCAAATTCTATCTTCTATTGTTATATGCCTGCATACATAGCTTGAAAGAGTCACCTCAGACATGGACTAGAATCTCAAAAAATACTTCTGAATGGCTCACACATGACCAATGAACGGAAAGGGGAGAAGTGGTCTGCAGAGGAATTGGGAGCTCCCTCTCCCTCTGTGTATGGCTAACTTTCCCTCTCGGCAATTTTCTGGGTGTCCTTGGGGGGCTAGGCTGCTGCTCTTGCTTGAGGAACATTGCCTGGTCCTGCCAACATTCCAGTGAGTCAGTGACCTGCTCATCAAATCAACAGAGCAGGGAGCTGTTGTGGCCAAGTCTGTTGAGATCAAATAGGCCTCAACAATAAAACACAAGTGTGGCGTTATTTCTGTATGCTTTTCCTGAGTCTTTAGGTACATTTTCCCAAAGCACACTGTCTCTCACAGAGAAGGTGCTCTCAGGGTACAACCCCAGTTCTAAGGACCGTTTGAGTTTCTTTAAACACAGACCATAGAGAAGTTGAAAAGGGAAAAAGGAAACACCTTATCCCTCATTGTTTCAGGTGATTCGGGCTGACTTTGGTCAGGGACAAACTCTGCTCAACAGTTTAAACAATCTCAGGGCCCACAAAGTGGTGGTATCTATGGCTTCCAGGAATTACCATTGTTGTTGCCTGTGTATCCATGATAGACAGGAGCCGGTATTGTCAGATAATTAATTCTTTTGGCAATAATTTTGTGACTGTAAATTGTTCAGTCATCATGTTCTCAGAATTGTTTTGGCATCATGGAATAAAACAAGATATATAAAGGTGGTGTTCCTTCCCTGTGGGGACTTAAAATCTATTATCATGAGACGACAGTAGCGTTGGAAACGCCTGCGAGCAATACAAGGCAATGTGTATGGTCCAGTGCTGACTCAAGAGCCTGGGCCTCTATAACTGCGCTGGACACTCAGCAAAGATGGAGGGGCCACCAGCAGTCCCTGCAATAGCAGAAGATTTAATGAAGAAAATGAAGGGTTGAACATTGAAGACAGGACAAGATTTGGGACAAAAGACGTAGGCTGTTCACCCTGGTCTCAAACTTACTATACTGCTGAGAATGACCTTGAATCCTTAATCCTCTTGCATCCACCTCATTTTGTTAATTCTTAATCCTCCTTACAATTCCAGCCATGCTTAGTGGAACATTCCTGTAATCTTACCACTTAAAAAGCTGAGGCCAGAGGACTGTGACTTCTAATTCAACCTACATATTCAGACTCTATCTCAAAAACAAAGCAGCAAAAAACACACTCCCAATCACTCAGCTACCATTCTTTTATTAATTACCTTTATTATATGTAGTTTATATGTTATATATGTATATATTTTATATATTATATGTAGCTAGTTTAATGGTTCATAAATTTGGTCAGTTTTCCATTATCCACTAAATTATTACCATACATATATACATATGGTAATAATTTAGATATATATAAAGAGTAATAATTTATCTGAATAGCTTTAGGATTTTTAATGACACTGATAAATTTATTAATAAAAATAAAAATGTTTATTGTGTGTTGTGTGTTGGGGATAAATGATCATTTCTTTTCCCTTTCAAATTTATTTATTTATTTTATTTTTTGTTTTTGTTTTTTTAAAGATTTATTTATTTATTATGTATACAACATTCCTTCCATGTGTGCCTGCAGGCCAGAAGAGTACACCAGATCTCATTATAGATGGCTGTGAGCCACCATGTGGTTGCTGGGAATTGAACTCAGGACCTCTGGAAGAGTAGCCAGTTGTAGTAGGAGGAATGGACTGCATCCCGCCACCTGGCTAGCTTAACCCCCGAACCACACAGAAATTGTATTAATTAAATTACTACTTGGCCCATAAGCTCTAGCCTCTTATTGGCTAAGTCTCACATCTTGATTCAACCCATTTCTAATAATCTGTATGTCACCACGAGGTCGTGGCTTACCGGGTAAGATTAAGCATGTCTGACCTGGCAGCTTCATGGCGGCTCTCCCTGCCTGCCTTCTTTCTCCCAGCATTCAGTTCTCTTTTCCACACCTACCTAAGTTTTTCCCTATCAAAAGGCCAAGGCAGTTTCTTTAATAACCAATGAAAGCGACACAAATACATCAGCCAGTGCTTTTAACCACTGAGCCATCTCTCCAGTCCCTTGTTTTTTGTTTTGAGACAGGGTTTCTCTGTGTAGCCCTGGCTGTCCTGGAACTCGCTCTTGTAGACTTGGCTGGTCTTGAACTCACAGAGATCTGCCTGCCTTTGCCTCTGGAGTGCTGGAATTAAAAAATGACTATAATTATAGCATGTTTCATCAACAAAAACAAGATAGTTTTAGGAAAATCATATAGCATGGAAGACCACTTCAGATTTGAAGGACAGTGGCAAAAGTCTTGAGGACACCATGAGCCAGGTCCAGATCTAAGCATGCGGCTGGAGGTAATGGGACCAGGAAGAGAGTATTCTAAGAGCAGAGAGACAACTAATATCCTTGGAAAGGAAGGAAGATAAAACTGAACTGGGAGCCAAGTGGTGGTGGCGCACGCCTTTAATCCCAGCACTGGGAAGGCAGAGACAACGGATCTCTGTGAGTCTGAGGCCAGCCTGGTCTACAGAGGGAGTTCCAGGACAGGCTCCAAAGCTACTGAAAAACACTGTCTCATAAAACAAAACAAAACAAAACAAAACCCCCAAAAAACTGGACTAGGTTTTGCTTATTTATATACATTGTTGGTATGTTAAAAATTATAATGGGCTGAGTCAGTCACAGGGATGTGTACCTTACAGTCCCAGTTACTTGCTTCAAAAAGGTGACAGAGGAAAATTCCTGGACCCAAGGATTTGGGACAAGCCTGAACAACATAAAATCTTGTCTCAAAAAAACAACAACAATACTTAGCAATAATGATACTTAAATGTTATCCTTGTATTACAAGGTAAATTGGAATTAACTCTCTCTTATGAGGATAGCAATTTGAGAAGACAGAACAAAAGTGGCTTGCTGTTTCACTCTGGTGTTGCTCACACAGCAGACACCTATAGAACGACTTCTCTCTCTCTGTTTCTCTTGTGCTGGGATTAAAGGCGTGCCACCACTGCCGGCAAAGCTAGCTACTACTAAGACGACAAAACAGGATACAAGTTACCAGCCCCTTTGGGAGGCAGGACAGTGAGATAGTTAGGTGCAAGGAATTTCAGAACCACATTTGCTTCTGCCTTTTGGATTCTGTTGCAAAATCTTGCTGGAGTCAAAAAATTTAAAATTAATAATTAAGTCATATTAAGAAATACTATAATGAGAAACTCTATTATGTCTCATCTCAGTTTTGGTGAGTCACACCTTCTTCTTCTTCTTCTTTTGGTTTTTCAAGACAGGGTTTCTCTGTAGCTTTGGAGCCTGTCCTGGAACTAACTCTTGTAGACCAGGCTGGCCTCGAACTCACAGAGATCAGCCTGCCTCTGCCTCCCGAGTGCTGGGATTAAAGGTATGCGCCACCACCGCCCGGCTGAGTCACACTATCTTCAATATCTCACACATTCACAGTTTATCTGTCATTTACAGCTTTGTCCAACTTTGAGTTAATGAGTTCTGGGTCAGGGCCGGACAAAGCTCAGCAGTTAGGATCATGTACAGCTCTTGCAAAGTTTATTCAGTTCCCAGCTCCAAGTCACAGCTGTCAGTAGTACCTTTAGGGTATGTGATTCCCCTCCACACACACCCATAAAAATACTTTTAAAATGGTTCTGAATCACAAGACTCTGACCTATGGGCATGAGGTTTGCCTCACCATCAATTGTGCAGAGATAGTTGTTACCCAAAGACAAGAAAATTATTCTGGGCAGAAAAAAAAATAGCTGATGCCTCCAACTCAATGCGCCTTCCACTCAGCACTGAGAGCACTGAGGTCTTTCAGAGTCCTGAGGAATAGATACGTCTTCACCTATCACATCATATTTATTTTTCAAGCACTGCATAGAAATTTATGTGGGACAAATATAGTATCTAAGGAAGTAGAATTCTTATTCTCTTTTTGTAAATGTAACTTATAATCAAGTTAGATGAAGCCTTTGAGTCAGGAGGACCTGAAAAGGGCTGATTAAAGGGGATGGGGCATCCTAATCAAGCCAAGCATTTTGCTCTCTCTTCCTGTGCCATTAGGTAACAATAGCTTCAAGAATAAAGACATTCACACTGAGAAGCATTCAAAGTTGGAAAATAAATTTGGTAACAAAGCATAATGGCCATAGATTTGAATAAAAACTAATAATAGTTTATCTTTTATTTTTATTTATCACTGAGGCCACAACAGTGTTTTGTCTCTGTCCTTAGATGTTAGGATCAGTGCACCTATCTCATCTTCATAAGATTAAATGCAAATTGTGCAGTGGCTTTGATGGCTGTCACCTAAAAAAAAGGAGAAATCAATGTAGAAGAGATGGTGAGCTTTTCTATGTGGTATAATAGATACAGGTGTACAAATAAATCACGAGCAGACCAGATGTCCATGTGCTGAGAATGGCCCTGGAGGGATGAGGATGTGGCTGGGCAGTACAGTACTTGTTGGGCATGCTCCAACAAACAACCAAGAGAGTTGCCTCATTAGAAAGTTCTACAAGCAAAAGCTCAGTTTGAGTAGGGTCTTCCAAAGTCAAGAGAAAAGCATAAGACAAGTAACATCAAGTTATGTTTCCCAGAAGGTAGAAACAAGCTGATTCACTGTGTGGCGACCAAAAGGCTGTACCTTTGCTGAGTGGATTAACCAAACCAAAGTGTTCTTAAAACCAATTAACAAGTTTGTGTCAATTTGGCACAGTACAAGGCTAAGAGTATATTTTTAAAGTCACAAAGTAAAAGGTTTTGTTAGTGATTTACATGATGGGGTAAAGTGTGCATTTTTTAAATTAAATCAAAGCAGGAAAATGAGTGGAGGGATAGGCAAGGGAGGAGAAAAACTAGAATTGTTAAACCAGAGAGGCTTCAGTTTCCCACACTTTCTAGGTTTTAAACTGGCAAAGCTCTACTCTGCTTGGGCCTTGGCTCCCTGTGTGTTAAACAGGAACAATGGGAGCATATATTACTCATAAGCACTTTAAGGATTAGATGAAAAAGGATGTAAGATAATGATGCCCGTAATAAGTGATGACTGACTCATTATTGATGGTTGCTGGGCAAAGGATCATACTCAAGGCTTTGAGCACACAGTTAGGTACACCTCCACTGAAATATATCCTCAGCCCAGTAATGACAAATTATTGGACCTTATTGCAATATTACAATTTTCTTTTTTATTCTCAAAGTTAATTCTTTCAAGAAAAGGGTGAACTATCTAAATGGCTTTAATATGTGCAAGCAAGATGAGAAAGGAACTCAGTGGTCAGGGGCTAAAAGCTCTGGGGTGGAAATCAAGATGGTCTTGGTTGGATTGTCTGGTTTGGCTTGATAGTGGCATCACTGCTCAGGATTAAACCAGGTCCCCATACATGCTGCATACAAGCCCCATCACTGAACCTAATCCCTACCACAGAACTAAACTACTTAACAGGCCTGTGGCAGGGCCCTTCGTGGATATAAAGTAGGAATGGGTTGGCTGTGAATGTCTCTGTTTAATCAGGGTTTGTAGGGTTTTCTTCACCTCTGAGTGTTTCATGTGCACCACACTCCAGCATTTATTTGTAGAATAAACGCAAAAGTGACCCTGACTTAGGTCCACCTAGAAATCAAGAAATACCAGATAAAATCTGTAAATATAGATTTTATAACCTGTAATTTCAAGAAAATGAGATAGCACACATTAGTACTTATCAATCAATCAATCCGTCTGTCTGTCTGTCTGCCTGTCTGCCTGTCTATCACTATGCCTGAATGAGATGTCCTTATGAGAAGCGTATGAAACCTGAGAAATCATGCATCGACACCCTGACATTTGTTTCTATGTCGCTGCTGTTTCCAGGGTCCTTGAGCTCTGTGCAGACATGAGGGCGGCCCATAAACTGTGACGTTGCAGCTGGGTTTAAAGCATTTCAGATTCCAGTCAGCTGTAAATATTCTAAAGTGCAGGAAAGTTAGTCCTCTTTGGGTAATCTTTGTGTTTAGACTTATTTTATTTATTTTAAATAGATTTATTTATTTTTTTAAGATGTCAGTTTGATAAACCTGCCTTGTATGATCAGAACCCCTGCTGGCTGCCAATTTGGAAAATTACCTAAATGTGTGTTTTCTTTTTATTTATTTTTTAAAAGCTATCTTTTCTCATTTTACATGCCAAATCCAGTTTCCACTCCATCCCCTCCTTCTGCTCCTCCACCTTTTCCCCCCATCCACTCCTCAGAATGGGTAAGGATTTCCATGGGGAGTCAACAAAGTCTAGCACATTGCTTTGAGGCAGGACCAAAGCCCTTCCCCCTATATCTAAGCTGAACAAGGTATCCTTCCAGAGAGAATGTCTTCCAAAAATCCAGAACAAGCAGCAGGGATAAATCCTGGTCTTACTGCTAGTGGCCCCACAGTCTGCCCCAGCCATACAACTGTCACCCACATTCAGAGGGCCTAGCTTGGTCCTATGCTGGTTCCCTCACTGTCAGGCTGGAGTTGTGAGCTCCCAATAGCTCAGGTAAGCTGTTTCAGTGGGTGTTCCCACCATGGTCTTGACCCCTTTGCTCTTATTCTCACTCCTCCCTCTCTTGGACTGGACTTTAGGAGCTCAGTGCTCCGCTGTGAATCTCTGCCTCTGCTTCCATCAGTTCCTGGATGTAGGTTCTACGATGACATTTGAGACAGCCATCAATCTGACTACAGATCAAGGCCAGTTCAGGCACCCTCTCCACAATTAGTCTTAGGGTTCATCCTTATGGATTCCTGGGAATTTCTTTAGTGCCCCAGGTTTCTTGCTAGCCCCACAATGCCTCCCTCAACCAAGATATCTCTTTCCTTGTTCTCCATCTCTGTTCTTCTCCCATCTCAACCATCCTGTTCCCCCAATTTCTCCTCCCCCTCCCCTTCTCTTCTCCTCTTTCCCTTCTGCCTTCCCTTTTCTCCAACACCCATGCTGTCATTTCCCCTTCCCAGGGGGATCTATGTATGTTTCTTTTAGGGTTCTCCTTGTTACTTCGTTTCTCTGGGGTTGTGAACTATAGGCTCCTTATCCTTTGCTTTAACAGCTAGTATCCACCTATGAGTGGACACATACCATGCTCATCTTTCTGGGTTTGGGTTGCCTCACTCAGGATTTTTTTTCTAGTTCCATCCATTTGCATGCAAATTTCAAGATGTCATTGTTTTTAGGAAAACAACTTTAATTGATAATCTATAAACTTCCACATTTATTTATTTGTTTGTTTATTGGCCTTTCAAGATAGGATTTCTCTGTGTAGCCTTGGCTGTCAAGGAACTCACTCTGTAGACAAGGCTGGCCTTGAACCCATATAGATCCACCTGCCTCTGCATCCCAAGTGCTGGGATTAAAGGTGTGTGCCACCACCACCCAGCGAACTTCCACATTAAATAAAATAAAACATTGTAGGGAGTAATGAGATGTTTCAGCATGTACTTGCCAATAAGCCTGATGACCAGAATTTGATCCCCAAGGCCCACTTGGTAGAGAGAAAACATACACACAAATAAAAATGTAATTTAAAACTTTTAAGAAGCTAGATAGATGGCTTAGTAGTTAAGAACACCTGCTGCTCTTGCAGAGGACCCACAAGAACAGAGTTCAGGGTCCAAAGTTTACAGCATCTTTATGGTTTCAGCAACTATCTGTAACTCAAGTTCCAGATACCCTCTTCTGGCCTCCATGGGTATTGGTCATGTACGTGGTGCACAGACACACATAAGGCAAACATATACGTACACACACATATTTTAAAATTTTAAAGCTATGTATGTTAAGAAAGCAATGTACAAAAACAAGATAAAAGGGTTGGAGAGATAACTCAGAGGTTAAGAGCACTGGCTGCTCTTCCAGAGGTCCTGAGTTCAATTCCCAGCAACCACATGGTGGCTCACAGCCATCTGTAATGAGATCTGATGCCCTCTTCTGGTGTGCAGGCATACATAAAGGCAGAACACTGTATACATAGTAGATAAATAAATCTTAAAAAAAAAACAAGGTAGAAAAAAAGTAAAGTAGCTTTTGACAATTACCTAATACTGTCCAAGTAATGTTCAAAAGAACTCGGTGACCGAAACCAGGCTATATACAAAATTCAACAGGGTCGATGGCATAACAGTTCCAGGCGGCCTTTAGAATCAGCAAGGAATCAGTTCCAGGAGTCACCATGGATACCAACATCTGCAGCTTTTCCGACCCTTATAAAGTAGGGGGATGCAGCTCAATGACAGACGGTTTGCTCAGGAAGCATAAGGCCGTAGGCTTGATCTCCCAGCACTGCAATACTTGTACCCACATAAGTTCCTCTGTGCACTCTAAGACTGCTCAAGGTTCTTATAGTACCTAATACAACATAAATGTCATGCAAACAATGTTGTGCTGAATGTTCAGAAAAGACAAGGTTTTGAAAGTCGGCACGTGCTCAGTGCACTTTCAATTTTTTTTATTTTTAGTGTTTTTGACTCATGCTTGGTTGACACCAAGAAAACAAAACTGCATCCACAGAAAGCCAACCCTACACAATTTCTAAAAGAGTCATAAGAAATGCCACTTTCCTTAAACAACAGCTGTATTATATAACTACCAAACAATTAAATATTGACTAAAGATATTGGAAAACAGAAGTAAAAAGAGAAAATAGGCAAAGATAAATTATAAATAAATATGACCTTGGAAGGCCTAAGGTTAGCGAAAGGAGGGATTAGGGAAAAACAAACAAAATCCCTACTTTTGTAGTATTTTGCTGAGGTTGGAGTTTTTAAAGCGGAGTGGTGATGGGGTGCTGGGAAGCAGGGGGCTTTCCAGCCTTCCATATCAAAGGAGCCCGGATCTCAAGCCTACTGCCGGGAATTCTCTTTGGACTCTGCACAGCCTGCGTCTGCCACTGTAACCAAGGGCAAAGGTCATCCGCCCAACCTCACACTGCAATGCTACGCTGGGGCTGTGAAACAAAACAAAATTTTACTTTCTTCACCTCTTTAAATGGGTGTTACTTCCCTCAATAGCACTGCTGTGCGCCACCGAGGAGGAAGAACTCAGACCCTCACTCAGAGCCAATGTTGTGTCTGTTATTGCTAAATTTATGCATTGAAAATACATAAAATCTAAAATCGCCAGCTCCTTACAAGTTTTAAAGTAGATGGCTTTGCAATATTTTTAATTTGCTCATAATGAAAGTGTTAAATTCTTGCCAAATTTCTTAGGCTTTTACCCTTGGAATGGATAATTTAAAATTCTAAATATAAATCCTCTTGTATCAGAACAAAATAATTCCCTTTGATGTGCCTGGCACCTAACTCTGAAGTATCATTTTTCATGTTATAAGTGAATACCACAGTTTACCTTAGGACCAAGACACAGTAAGAGGAAAGAAAGAAATATTTGGTGATTAAGACTCAGTTGATTTTTCATATTTTCTCTGGAACCAAAATAAAGATGAAAAATAATTCATGCCTGTCTATAACTCTGGGCCATAATTCACAGGGATTGTTTTCAGTCTCCAGTGAAGCTGTCATCTCATGTCCAACCCTCTGCTTTCCCAGACAGGGTCTCAGTGTGGAGCTCCGGCTGGCCTGGAACTCCCCATGTAAACCCCGTTAGCTTCAACTCAGAGATCTCTGCCCCTGTCTCCATGTGTGTCACCATGCCCAGCACATGTCCAGCATTCCTTTAATAAGGTAAAACTCTCAAAAGTTAACAGGAAGTGGAGGCTGAAGAGATGTCTCAGGCTATGAGATCGCCATGCTTTGCAGTGGACCCAGGTCTGGTCTACAGCACCCACATGGAGGTTCATAGCCATCCTGAACTCCAGCTCCAGGGAATCCACCCTCTTCTGGCCTCCTCGGGTATTAGGAACACACATGGCTCACAAACATACATGCAAACACTTACATGCATAAAACAAGATAGGTTAACAGAACAAGGAAAATGCTGTAATAAAATAACAATGGATTAACTATCACAAATTACATTATGTTCCTTTTCGCCCCTGAAGTCATAACTGCAGCCATAAACTCTCCTAACCATCAATCCATGGCACCTTCTCAAGCCTCAAGAGATACTTACTTTCTTCTCTTCCAGTCCTCTATCCTTTAGTTTTGGAGTTCTTGTTAGTATGCTGAGACGATGTTCCTAAAGTCTTCATCAGTCTAAACTTGGAATGCTTCTCTGGTGATCTGGTCAAAGAAAAGGATTTGAGGTTTTCTTAGGCTCCTAGAGAGTTATAGAATTCTTCTCTTACACACACAAGAATGACCTACAAGTCTGTGGCTTTACTATCAACCATCATGGGCAAAGAATAGTAGATAAAAGATATATGTAAAATAAGGCATTAGATGTTTTTCTATTATCTTAAGGAATACCGGAGCTGTGAGATGGTTCACCCAGCAATGACACTTCTGCCAATCTGATGGCCTGAGCTTCATCCTCAGGATCCACACAGTAGGAGAGAACCAACTCCCAAAAGTTGTCCCCTGACCTTTACATGCATAGTGCAACACACACACACACACACACACACACACACACACACACACACACACACACACACACACACACGCCTGAGTTCTCACACTGATTTTGAGAAGTTTCTTCTGTCTGGTGATATAATTTAAAAGACAATCTAGCAAATATTTTCTAAAATTTTACAGTTGGTTCAGACAAGTTCTCCAAATTCCAATGCATCTTAGGCTAGTTTATTGGAAACAAAGCTTTGAAATCTCCAAATGCACTTGAAATTTTAAAATTATTCTTTTTTTTTTTTTTGGTTTTTCGAGACAGGGTTTCACTGTAGCTATCAAGCCTATCCTGGAACTAGGTTTTGTAGACCAGACTGGCCTCGAACTCACAGGGATATGCCTGCCTCTGCCACCCGAGTGCTGGGATTAAAGGCGTGTGCCACCACCTCCCTGCATTAAAATTATTCTTATGAGGATTTATTTGAGAATAAGAGAAGTAAAAAAATAAAAGCAAAGATGTATGGCTGGAAGCAAATAAACAAATATATTTGGACCCAAAAAAGAGCTGGGTTAGAATACCTGTACCATTAAATGCTGACTGCGTGTCTTTGAGCTGGGTTAGAATACCTGTACTGTTCAGTGCTAACTGTGTGTCTTTGAGGAATTATTTAACATAAACAATTTCAGTTCCTTTAGCCAGAAACTAAACTTGGTAGAGCTGATGTGAAAACATGAAGAGTTCCTGATTCAGATATTAACACAGAAAATGTTAAATAAATAACAGCCAACATTACTGACAGCATAAAAGATTAAGAAAGAATGGTATAAATGACTCCTATTTATACAGTAGGCTGTTGCTATCTATGGTTGTTCTGTACTTCCTTATTCAATCTTAGAGATATTTTTGGTTAGGACAGAAACTTTTAAACTTTCATTTAAGCTGGGGGGTGGATTTGTAGTTAAAATGCTGGTCACTCAAGTGTGAGAACCAGAATTCAGAGCCGTAGAACTGATTGAAATGCCACATTAGAGTGGCAGCCTTCCTGTAATTACAGTCCCCAGAGCAAGCTGGCAAGCAAGACAACACCTGTACATGTGCACAAACAGACACATGCTCATGTACCTCCCAACACCTGTACATGCATGTAAACAGACAAATACTTGTGTACCCCAACACCTATACATGCGTGCAAACAGACAAATGCTCATGTATCCGCACAACACCTGTACATGCGTGCAAACAGACAAATGCTTGTGTACCCCACAACACCTATACATGCGTGCAAACAGACAAACGCTCATGTACCTCCCAACACCTGTACATGCGTGCAAACAGACAAATGCTTGTGTACCCCCACAACACCTGTACATGCATGCAAACAGACAAACGCTTGTGTACCCCCACAACAAACATGCAAACATATACACACCTCAGCAGCATACAAATGGAAAAGGAAAAATAAAAGACTTTTATGTGAATATTAGAAATATTGGAGAAAATGGGCCTGGAGTTGTGGCTCAGTCGATGGAGCACTAGTCAAACACGCATGAAGCGATGTCCTCAGTCCCTGGCACTACACAACTTCTCTGCATTATGAGCAGTAGCTAGGGGTAGTGTTTGCAACAGTTATACCTGCCTAATGTTCCCTCTCTGTCCTAGATAGAAGATGAAAGAAAGTGTTGAATCAAAGAACATAGTGAAAACCAACTAGAATTAGAAAATCCCAAAGACCAGGGAAATTGAAGATGGCAGGAACACTTCATTCCCATTCTTAAAAATATCATCCTTCATTTCTCTGTGAAATAAAGCAACAAAGTACAAATATATTCTAGTTTCAGGTTACAGGTGATCTGCTGAATAAAGTTAAAAATACATTTCCAGGAAGCTTTAATATACTGCTCTATATTGTAGCCAGGAGACTTTATGGGAGAAGTTATACACTCTTTAAAGAGAAAAGAAAATGCTTTGTTTCTAACCCAACCACTATCAATTCTCTGGAAGGAGGGGTTACCAAATAAATGATTTCCAAGATGAGTTGCAAAGTAGTTCAGCTGATTACAAGAAAAAGATGACATTGTCAATTATCTTCAAAAGCTGCAGTCACTTTTTGGATGACAAAAAGCATGACTATCCCAGAAAAAATGCTTTCAAGTCATGGTGTTCCTTCACTAATCTAAGTAGTCCCATTTTTGGCAGTTCTGAACATTTAGCATCCAACAAAGAAAAGAACATTGTCAGTCACATCTGCTGCAACAAAGGACAGCAATTCTCTTTTCTTGAAGAACCAGAACTGATTGACTCTGTGACATGCCTAGGACTGGTCTCCTCAAGTGTTTCCTAGTTCCTTTCAGAATGAGCACTTCCTTGGATGATTTCCAATTCCAGGGGACCATCTACCTGAGAGTATTCTTGGAGGGCGCTCTACAGACCAGATTTAGAATGAAGTTGCTCTCTTTTGCTGTGGTTCATAGTGGCTTGGGTGGAGGAGTAGTAGATGATTTACACTAGGGGCTGACAGAGCTAGGGTAGTGGACAGATTAGGCATATATTTTAGGGGCAAAATCAATAATTTTTATATGTTATTGCTTTTAATTAAACTATAAATTTTGCCCCACTCTCCTCTTCTTCCCTCTCCCTTCAAAAATCAAAAATTTTGTCAATAACTTGGATATTGATTACAGAAGAAAAGGAAAAAATATAGGATGATCATACTTGAGTTATAGTTAAATTGGAATGGAGCCACTTACAATACTGATAAGACAGAAGGTTTACTGGGTTTGAGAAGAAAAATAATATAGTTAATAAGAGTTTATCTAGGGTCTGGAGCTAGCTGAGTGGGTACAGTCTAATGACCTGAGTTCAACACCTGGTGTCCACATATTGAAAATAGAGACCCACCTCAACAAGTTGTCCTCTGACATTCATACAGTTGCTATGGGACACACATGTGTGATCGCACACACACAATAAATACAAGTAAAAACATTTTTTGAGACAGAGTCCTGGAACTCAAGATGTAGACCAAACTGGCCTCACACTCACAGGGAATCACCTACCTCTGCCTCCCAAGTGCTGGGATTATAGGTGTGCATCAACATGTCTGACTATAGAAAAAATTCTAAGAGTCTTTCTGTATATAAGAACTATAAGTGCTGGAGGGATGATGGCTCAGCAGTTAAAAGCACTGACTGGCAGGCTAGAGAGATGGTTCCGTGGTTAAAAGCATCGGCTGCTCTTCTAGAAGACCCAGGCTCAATTCCCAGCACCCACATGGCAGCGTACAATTGTCTCTGATTCCAAGGGATTTGGCACTCTCACAAAGGCAAAAGACCACATAAAAATAAATCAGTCATTTAAAAAAAAATGGGGGCTGGCGAGATGGCTCAGTGGTTGAGAAGAGCACTGGTTGCTCTTCCAGAGGGCTCAGGTTCAATTCCCAGCAACCATGTGGTGGCTCACAAATGTCTGTAACTACGGTTTCAGGAGACCTGACACTTTTACATAGGCATACACACAGGCAAAGCATCAGTGCACATAAAAATAGATATCTAGATATGTAGATAGATGATAGATAGATATGTAGATAGATAGATAGATAGATAGATAGATAGATAGATAGATAGATAGAAGAGCACTGACTGGCTGTCCTTCCAGAGGACCCAGGTCCAATTCCCAGTACCCACATGGCTTCTCACAACCATCTATATGTAACTCTATTCTCAGGGGAACTAATGAATTCTTCTGACCTCTGCAAGCACTACATGTACCTGGTGCATAGATATACATGCAGGAAAAACACCTATACATATAAAATACAGAGGAAAGAAATATCAAAAACACTTTAAGAAAAATCAAAGTGCTATAAAACATTTCCAAACACCTTCTAAATGTTTGTCTTTGGTATAAAATAATCCTTTTGTGTATTTGCCAGGCCTCTTTCAATGCTCTGATATTCAAGTGAATTGTGGTAGATTGTAAACCATTTACTGCTCTTATAGTTAAAGCTAGAGTATATCCATTGTGAAAATTGAAGCAAAATTTTTAATTTAAAAGACAGTTTCCAGCCCTTTCCTCAAATTCCATGATTTTTTCAAAAGAATCCATGCCTTGTTTTTGGTTGCCAGCAAATACTAACTGGCAGTGCACAGTAATATACAGCAAGGTGGCTTCAAATGAGTGTTTAACTGTTCCTTGTTGAACCTGACTAGGTATTAAAAGTTGGTATGTTTTAAAAAATAAAAACTTTAGTTCATAAATACATAAAAATTAAAAACACAAAGATTTAGCTGGGGATGGGGAAGGAGACATTTTAAAAACTAAGTTTAAGGCAGGACATAGTGGCACAAGTCTTAAATTCCAGCACTTAAGGCAGGTGATTTCTGTGAGTTTGAGTCTAGCCTGGTCTACATAATTTCTAGGACAGGCTGGGTTACATAGTGAGACCTTGTCTCAAAACAAACAAACAAACAAACAAACAAACAAACAAAGACAAAGGAAAAAAGCACAAACAAAACACCAAGCAATAGCAGAGTCGCAAGTCTTTCATTTGCTCACCTAAAAGACACGGTTGCCCTGGTGTTCATCTGGAGTATCTGTATCTGACTGCTGTTCATCTATTTAATTACAAGACACGACTGACCTCTAGTGTTCATCCAAAGTATGTGCAGCTGACTACTGTTCGTTTACTTTCAAGACTCTGAATGTAGCACAAAAGATAAAACAAGAGACAAAGAAAACAGCCAAGAGCAACAGCAACAACAAAAAAGGCAGGCATACAACTTCCAAAAGTTCAGAGAAGGGTCCCTTATCTTGTCATTAGAAATTAAGGTGTTACATCCTGAAGTTGACAAAGGAAAACTCACAGGTGACAAGAGTGTTAGGAGGACAGCTATCTAAGGGCACAGCATCATGACTCAGAGCTGGATATCAAGGACTAGTGTGACATCTGGGACAACTCTGGCTGTGTGAGACTGAAGCAGAGAATACTAGATGCCCAGAAGGGACACTGGTGAGGGAGACAAGGCCAACTTCCAAGAGCTCCTAAAGCAAGCAGTTTAGCAACTGAGCCATCTCCACAGCCCCAGACGGTGTGTTTAACAAAACAGTAAAAAGTAGTAGGAATGATGCTTCATTCCATCTTTGTCAAATCGGCCTTAAGGTGCATGGGATGCTGGAGAACTGATGCTCGCAGTCAACAGAAGCTCTGAGGGGGAGTTTAAGCTGGGTCATGAGTGTGCTCTCATCAGTACAGAAGTGGTTGTAGAAACATTGAGAGCAGATGAGATCAAGAAAGGGAAGAGACCTTATCTCAGATCCACATGTCTGGTGCTTCAGATTTTGTATTTTTTAATTGTTGGAATATTTGCATATAACTAATAAAAATTTAATGGGCTTGAGAGCCAAGTCTAAGCACAAAAAGCACTTATGCTTTCTATATACCTGTATATGCCTGAAGGTTATTTTGTATATTTTTTAGTACTTATGCATCTTGATAGCACTCTGTCACATGAGATATTTCCACCTTAGCATCACATTGGCTCTCCAGAAGGTTGGGATTTGGAGCACTTTGGAGTTTGAATTTTCAGATTAGGAATGCCTAACTTGCCACATAATATGAGAGTGCAGACATCTTTTTTCTCTTTAAAAGAATTGCTAAATACCTAGAGTCACCTCCTTTCACATCAGAGACAGGAATTACATTACAAAAGTATTTCACAGGCTGCCCATAAAGTCTTCACCCAGCTTCCTCTAATGTTTTCTGAGTTTTAAAATTTTTAAGAATTTTATTTGTGATGTGTGTGCGTGTGTGTGTATGCACGTATGTGACATGGTGCATATGCATGTATGTGACATGGTGTGTAGAACTATTAATAAAAACCCAGAGACAGATATTGGGGCTCAAGCTGAAGGTCAGAAAAGCAAAGCAGCAGCCACTTCTAACTTACCTCTACCTCCAATTGAAATGGTGATCCTGTCTCCTCAAATCCTAGAATGAGACTGAGCGTGAGACCTGTCTCCTCACATCTTATATTCCTCTTAGTTCTGGGATTAAAGGTGTGTACCACCACCACCAAGATTCTATGGCTAACTAGTGTGGCTGCTTTGTACTGACTTTCAGGCAAGCTTTATTTATTAAAACAAAAATAACATCCCACTATACTAGTGTGTGTGCATATAGAGGCTAAAGGACAACTGTGGGGTCAGTCCTCTCCTTCAGCCATGCTGGGTCCTGAAGATTAGACTATTGGGCTTGGCAGCAAGCAACTTTACCTACTGAGCTATCTTGCTGGTCCTTTTTTTTCTTTTTTTCTGGCTGTCCTGGAACTTGCTTTGAGGACCAGGCTGGCCTTGAAATTATAGAGATCAGCCTGCCTCTGCCTCCAGAGTGCTGGGATTAAAGGCATGCACCACTACTACCTGGCTTTATTTTTTTAAGAGCTTTATAAATTTGCCTCATATAAGTTCATTGGCAATTTCATTTTGTTCTTTATAGATGTATTTATATGAAAAATGACAACTGGCTGTATTTGAAAAGTAGTTATTGTGGGCATGCAGTTTGTGTTTATCCTTCTGATTATGTTGTCTCCAAAAGGCTTTCTTTGGGGTCAAGAGAAAATGCCTAGTACAGTGGTTCTCAACCTTCTTAATCTGTGGCCCTTTAACACAGTTCCTCATGGTGTGCTGACTCCAACTATAAAATTATTTCTGTTGCTGCTTCAAAACTGTAGTTCTGCTACTGCTAAGAATCATAATGTAAATAGTTTTGGACATAGAAGTTTGCCAAAGAGGCCATGACCCACAGGTTGAGAACCACTGGTATATTAGATATGGGATCCTTGATGAAATAATATAGGTAATTACTCAGAAACATACCAGATACTAACCCATCCCACCAAGGTAAGAAAAAAATGATAGTTTAAGGCCAGACTGGTCTACTAGGGCAGTCAGGGCAACACAGAGAAACACTGTCTTGAAAAACCAAAAAGAAAAAAAAAGTGTATATATATTAACAGAAGGCTGAAACCACGCAGAATTACTATTCCATCCTTTTCATTAAATCAAGTTCTCATCTTTTACTTCACAGTTCCTGATGTTTTTATGGCATGTGGTGTACGTTGTGTACTTTTACTCTTAAACTACTAACAGTGACCTTTGTTGCCTGTCACAGTCCTCTAATTATTAAGCTATGTAAGATTACAAACAGTCCTCAGTTCCTTCTTTGAATCTCTTCCTGATCAGGATAGGCAGGACTGTATATGTTGCAAAGTGAGGGCCTGCTTGTTTGTCCCAGCCACTCGGCTAGCTTAGCCAAGAAATAACCACGCAGAAAGTGTATTATTTAAATCACTGCTTGGCCCATTAGCTCTAGCTTCTTATTGGCTAACTCTTACACCTTAGTTTAGCCCACTTCTATTAATCTATGTATCACCATGTGGCAGTGGCTTACCAGGAAAGATTAGCATGTCTGATTCTGGTGGCTCCATGGCGGTTCTCTCATTCTGCTTTCTTCCTCCCAGCATTCAGATCTGTTTTCCCCGCCTACCTAAGTTCTGCCCTATCAAAAGGCCAAGGCAGTTTCTTTATTCATCTGAGTCACTTGTGCCTCTGAGCCATGCACAGCCCCCCTTCTAGGCGCACAGTGAGTCTAGTTGCCATCAAACAAATCATAGTACTTTACTCACAAACCCCACCCAAATGCTCTGTCTCCCACAGGAGCCAGAGATTGTATTGGCAGCATAGCCCAGAAAGCCAGCGTTTCAAAACCTCCACTTTTTTCCTGTTGCAGCTGCTGAGTCAGGAAAGTCTCTCTGCAGCAGCCACCAGCAAACAGCAAAAAGCTGTGTTAAACTCTATATCTGTGTCTAGCATTCCTTTTCAAGCCCTCTCAGGTGTTAGTTGACCATGTTGAAGAGCCGATTGTTACAAGGAGAGCAGGTGGCCCTTTGTTTGTCCCGGCCGCCCAGCTAGCTTACACCTGAAATAATCACACAGAAATTGTATTAATTAAATCACTGCCTGGCCCATTATCTCTAGCCTCTTATTGACTAAACTCTCACATCTTGATTTAACCCATTTCTATTAATCTGTATGTCACCACGAGGTCGTGGCTTACTGGGAAAGATTCAGCATGTCTGACCTGGCAGCTCCATGGCGGCTCTCTGGCTCTGCTTTCTTCCTCCCAGAATTCAGTTCTGTCTTCTCCGCCTACCTAAGTTCTGCCCTATCAGGCCAAGCAGTTTCTTTATTGATTAAGCAATGAAAGCAACACATAAACAGAAGGCCCTCCTACACCAAAATGTGATCAGTACTGCCAGTCAGGCAGTGGTGGTGCACACCTTTATTCCCAGCACTCAGGAGGCAGAGGCAGGTTGATCTCTGTGAGACTGAGGCCAGTCTGGTCTACATAGTGAGTTCCAGGACAGCCGAGGCTACACGAAGGAACTCTGTCGTGAATACCCCCCCAAAAAAGGAGTTCAGCACCAACATTGATGTTACAAATTATTATTTAGGAGTCTCCTGGTATGGGACAATAGTCTGTATTCTGTCAATTGTATTTTAAATAA
Organism: Ondatra zibethicus; assembly: GCA_004026605.1. Lineage (NCBI taxonomy): Eukaryota > Metazoa > Chordata > Mammalia > Rodentia > Cricetidae > Ondatra > Ondatra zibethicus. Next base: position 84,340 of record PVIU01007490.1, read on the forward strand.
ACGCTGATTGGCTGGTAGCCAGGCAGGAAGTACAGGCAGGAAAACAAGACAGGAAGTAGAGGTGGGGCAATGAGAACAGGAGTATTCTGGGAAGAAGGAAGCTCTTTCTGCAGTCCTGTCCAGATACAGAAGAAGCAGGATGTAACCTGTCCCGCTGAAAAAGGTACTGAGCCATGTGGCTAACATAGATAAGAATAATGGGTTAATATAAGTTATAGGAGTTAATAAGAAGCCTGAACTAATGGGCCAACCAGTTTATCATTAATGTAGACTCTGTGTGATTTCTTTGGGACACACAGGAATATGGGAAGCAGGTGGGACAGCAAACTCAGGCAACAGAATGGCACTGGTACATACCGGTTGTGGGAACCGGGCAGGACAGAACACCAACAAGCAGCCCCCATGTTACAGTGTGGGAACCGGGCAGGACAGAACACCAACAAGCAGGCCCCTATGTGTAGCAATGAGGGGTTTGGGCTGCGTTTCCAGCGCAGGGCCCCTTGTGTCACCCGGATCCTGGTGCGTACCCGAAATAATTACACAGAAACTGTATTTATTTAAATACTGCCTGGTCCATTATCTCCAGCCCCTTATTGGCTAACTTTTATATATTATCTTAGCCCATCTCCATTAATGTGTATTGCCACTTGAGTTGTGACTTACCGGCATGAGTCTAACCAGTGTCCATCTTGTGCTGGAGAAGCATGGCGTCTGTGTCTGTCACACTGCCTTCTCTCTCACAGCATTTTGTTCTGTCTCCTCCGCCCACGTAAGGGCTGCCCTATCAAACGGCCAAGGCAGTTTTCTTTATTTAACCAGTGAGGGCAATACACAAATAGAAGACCCTCCTACACCACCTATGTTACAGTCTCCATTTCTTCTATTGTGTTTTTTGGCTGTTTCTAATCCAAGTAACTATACATAAAAGTATTCTGTTTTGGAAAGAGCCTATATTTTAAAATAATTTTATGTGCATTGGTGTTTTGCCTGCATTGTGAGGGTGCTGTATACCCTGGAACCAGAGCTATAGACAGTTATGAGCTGCCATGTGGGTGCTGGAAATTAAACCCGAGTCCTCTGGAAGAGCAGCCAGTGCTTTTAATCTTTTAGTCTTTGCTCCAGCCCTAGGAAGAGCCTATTTTTGAATACAGCCTTCATTGGAAAAAATATTTCCTAAACTAAATGGTTTAAATCTTGAGGTTCTCAAAGTGACATTTGATGTATTATGCAATTTTATTTTAGATAAAACACTCTTGTCTAGACAAAAATTGGGACTTGCCATTCTATTAAATAACTCATGTAAAGCACTTGAAAAATGGCTGCATGATAAATAGAGAATGCTGACAGAAAAATGGAAACTATAAAAAAAGAAAGAGCCACACAGATCTACATTCAATGACCAAGGAGTACGTTCACTGAGTGGGCTTATCAACAATTAGGGATAGCAGGGAAAAAAAGGATGTCTTCTGAGAAGTAGGTACCAAGAAGGGATTAAATGTGCTAAGAGAGGTGCAGTCATGGAGGCAGAGGAAGTGGGTGTGGATGTGGAAGGAGATGTTCTGGTGGCTGCACAGCCAGGAAATGATGAAAATAGAACATCAGTCTTTCAAGATCACTATCTTGATTCAACATGGGGAAGGGAGAATGCTATATTCCTTGGACTCTTGATAGCATGATCAGTGATGAGAACAGAGCTGTCATTGAGAAAATGCTGTTGGAAGAAGAGTATTATTTGTCTAATAAATCACTTCCAGAAAAATTCTGGATTAATCAAAAGGAAGATGATAAAAAAAATACACCAAAAGGGTACATTCTCCTACAAAACCAGCCAGTTATTCAGTAAAGTGGATGATAGAAGAAAAAGGATTATTTGAACAAGGACTGGCAAATTTGACCAAAGATGGACCAAAATCGCAACACTAGTTCAAAGTCGCACAGTTTTACAAGTGAAGAGTTACACCAGACAGTACTTTAAAAATAAGGTAAAGTGGGGTGTGGAGAAAGAAACACCAAATAAGAAGAGCAGCAGCGATCTTCAGGTGAAATCTAAAGATGAGAGGACGAAGGTGTGGGTAGCATCATGTTTGAGGGGTGTGCCGATCTTAACTTGAATGCTGTAAAAACTGAAATGTTATCTGATAATAAAGACATAGACATGTCAGACAAACTGGATGAGTTGACTTCTAAAACACCAGAAAAGAATTATGGCAACCATCTCACTTTAGACATTCCTAAGAGTAAAATTTGCGAAGCCAACCATGGAGAATTCATATACTCAAAAGGCCCCTTAGCTAACTCTTCCAGGGAGTATCTTCAGAACGTGAAGCCAAGTGACGCAGAAGAATGTTCAAGCTCAGAAATTACATCATAGGCTACAAAACAAACCAATAATGGCAAAAACTCAGTCGAATTAAGTGAGAAGTACAATAAATTGGTTCAAGGCTATGATGTGCAAGACAGAAAAGAAATAACAGACGAAACCAAGCCCTCACCCTCTCCAGAGTCCTTGGAGAGGCTGCAGGATTCAAATGGAAATGAAATGCTTTTGCCTCTTTTCCAAATGGTGGAGGACAACCGTGAGGGAAAAGAATTTAAGCCACAAGAGCAAGAAGTGAAAATAGATAGAAATGTCATTCAAGAAAAAGAAAAGCAGGTAATTTCTGAGTTTTTTGAGGGTTGCCAAGCTAAAACACCAGAATGCTATTTGAAGATTAGAAACTACATTTTGGATCAGTGGGAAATATGCAAACTGAAATACTTAAATAAGACCTCAGCATGTCCTGGCTTGAAGAACTGTGGGGACACTAATTGCATTGGATGGTGGTGCGGGAGAATTGTCTGTATTCTGTCAATCATGTTTTAAATAAATGCTGATTGGCTAGGCAGGAAGTATAGGTGGGACAACCAGACAGGAAGTAAAGGTGGGGCCAGAAGAACAGGAGTATTCTGGGAAGAAGGAAGCTTTTCCCCCACTCCTGCCCAGACCACCAAAAATGAAGGATGTGACCTGCCCCGCTTGAAAAAGGTACCGAGCCATGTGGCTAACATAGATAAGAATAATGGGTTAATATAAGTTATAAGAGCTAATACGAAGCCTGAGCTAATAGGCCAACCAGTTTATCATTAATATAGACCTCTCTGTGTGATTTCTTTGGGGCTTAATGGCTGTGGGAACCAGGCATGACAGAAACCCCAACAAGCAGGCCCTCATGTTACAGGATGGATTTATACATACCTCGAGCAACCAATTTTGGATGTGAGCAGGCAATACATAACAGGCCACAGCCAGTCACTAAAGTATGAGTGAGTGATAGTACAGATGCAGAAGCAGCATGCCAGCTTGCCTGGCCCTACGGTCTATGCGTACAAGGAGACATAGGGCCCGAGACCCATGGGGAAACTGGAGTGATGCAAAAGACTTAGAAGGGCAAACACTGGAGCATCTGCCTGTGGAGGAGCTGGCAGAAAGAAGAGAAGAGGAAAAGTATAAACCTGTTAAATCTTCAAAACTTTCAAAACTACCAAAAAGTTCAGTTGATCCCTTCGAACTGATACCTTGTGATTGTTTCAGTGAAGAAAAGCAGGAGTCATTTCAGGTGAAAGCAGCTTCAGAAGTACTTTAATAATGGATTTGCATGCTCACGTGTCTATGGCGGAAGTGATTGGGCTGTTAGGAGGAAGATACTCAGAGGCTGAGAAGACTCTTGAAGTCTATGCAGTAGAACCATGTAACAATCTGAGCACAGGACTACAATCAAGCACATGTGCGATGGACCCTGTATCACAAACACAGGCCACAGAAACTTTGGCTCTTAGAGGCTACAGTGTTATTGGGTGGTACCATTCTCATCCTGCATTTGATCCTAATCCATCTTTATGAGATATTGACACACAACCAGAGTTACTTCTCCAGAAGAGGAGCAAAGTTCATTGGAATGATTGTTAGCCCATATAATTGAAGTAACCCTTTACCATGCTCCCAGATGATCTGAGTGGTTATAAGTGCAGAAGTTAGCCCTGATGGTGCCTGTCATTTACAAACTTGAAGTACAACAGCTGTTAGAAGAACCTCGATGGGAATGAGTGTTTGAAAAGACAAGATGGATAATTGAGAAATACAGGCTTTCTCAGAGCAGTGGGTAGAATCTTTCACTGGGATTCTGACCTAACTTGTTTGCAGAAACTTTTGGTGTATCTAAGGAAAACACTAAGCAAAGTAGCCAAATGCTTCATCACTGAGGAATTCTTGACTTAGATAGAAAAGTTGTTCCTTTCCAATTACAAAAGCAGGAAGAAAATAGACTGGCTGAAGAGAAGAGTACAAGAGAATTGTACTCTTTTTGTTCTCTCTCCCAAGCCTATGTAGTTTATCTAACACTATGACCAATTTAGAGGTCTTTTATGTCTGAATCTGTCCTATTGTGAATCTGTAATTCTTTACTATCCAGGAGCATTTCTTAAAATGCTAAGCACTTCTTAAAAACTTAAGTTGTGCCATGTAGGGTAATATGGTACTGCCTGTTTTCTGCCCAGTAATAAACCTTAACTGAGCTGTTATTATGATAATTACGATAGTTCCTGCCTGAGATCAGCACAGTTCAGCATGGTGGAGCTGCTCCTGCCTCAGAGTCATTTGGTGCCCCTGAGCTGCACACAGTTCCAGGCACACAGCAGTCCACATTGCCATCAAGAAAGCTGTAGCACTTTAGTCACAAACCCCATCCAAATTCTCTGTCTCCTGCAAGAGACAGAGGTCATGCTAGGAGCATAGCCCAGAAAGTTTTAAAAGTGCGCAGCTTTTTTTTTTCCCTACAGCTGAATCAGGAAAATCTCTCTTTGGCACTCTGCCAGCAAACAGCAAAAAGAAAACATGTTAAACTCTGTTTTTTTTATGTGTGTCTAGAATTCCTTTTCAAGCCCTCTCAGGTTTTACATGGAATTAGTTGACCACCTTGAGGTGCCACTCTGTAGTAAGAAATAATCTTACCTTGAGGTGCCTGAAATAATCACACAGAAATTGTATTAATTAAATTACTGCCTGCTGAGTTAGGAAATCTCTCTGGCCAACTCTCACATCCTGATCTAACCCATTTCTACCAATCTGTGTAACACCAAGAGGTCGTGGCTTACCAGCAAGATTCAACCCACGTCCGTCTCAGGCAGGAGATCCCTGTTTGCCCTTCTTTCCAGCATCCTGTTCTGTCTACTCCACCCACCTAAGTGCTGCCCTATCTAAAGGCCAAAGCAGTTTCTTTATTCGACCAATGAAAGCAACACATAGACAGAAGAACCTCCTACATCAAGAATGGACCATGGGATAAGTCATAAAATAAGTCTCCAGAAATTTCCAAAGCATTATAGTCTTACATAATATACTCCTTGAAAACAATGAAATAAATGTAACAAATATAAAAAAATTAGTAAAAGTATCTTTATTCATAGATAACCTGATTGCTTTTACAGAAACATATAAGTTATTTCACAAAAAATTACTAAATTTAATAAGTGAATTTAACAAGGCCAGTATTTAAAAAACAATTATAGGGCTAGGTATCATTGTGCAAACCTTTAATTCCAGCACTCGGGAGGTAGAGGTAGACAAATCTTTGGAAGTTCAAGGTCAACCTGGTCTATAGAGTGAGTTCCAGGACAGCCAAGGCAATGTGGAAAGAACCTGTTTCAAAATGCCGAAAGTAAATAGGTAAATAAATAAAAACCAATTATATTTTTGTTCACTATCAAATACTTAGAAAATAAAAAAATTTAAATACAATTGACAATAACATCAAAAAACAAATCATGGGGGAGATAGAACCTAGTAGTAAAAATGGCCATAGAAAAGCTGTCACGATAGATAGGAGGTAAGGGATGGAGAATAGAAAGTCAAGAAAAAGATATAGAGTCAGTTCATTCAAAAGCACGTGGGCTTGCTTTTGGTCCCCCGACTTCTGCCGCCCAGTGCTTGGCTAGCTTATACCCAAAATAATTACACAGAAACTGTATTCATTGAAATACTGCCTGGCCCATTAGCTCTAGCCTCTTATTGGCTAACTCTCACATATTTGTTTAACCCATTTCTAATAATCTGTGTGTCACCACGAGTTGTGGCTTACCGGGAAAGATTTAACCTGTGTGTCCTAGGAGCTTTATGGTGGGCAGCTCTCTCCAACTCTGTCCCTTTCCCAGCATCCTGTTCTCTTTCCCTGTCTATTTAAGTCCTGCCCTATCAAAAGGCCAAGGCAGTTTCTTTATTAACCAATAAAAGCAACCCAAATACAGAAGGACCCTCCTATACCATTTCCCCTTTTTCTATTTAAACAAAAAAGAAAGGCTTTCATTTTAACATAGTAAAATTACATATAACAAAACAGTTATCAAGCAAGAATTACAGTTACCATATTTAGATCTGTTTTATCTTTTATCATAACAATGGAAAACTATCACTATAACTATCCATTCTTTAACTCCATCAAAGACTCCAGAAGGATAAGATGTTACCTAAGTAAACAAAAAATAAGCAACTTCCAAACTCTAGAAATGACAGAGACATTTCGCTGCCTGGACAGTCACCCAAAGTTCCTCTGTACCGTTGGGGCATCCATCTTTAGCCTACAGGCCCATAGTATCCAGCAGACATTTCCATGAAGCAGGAAAATTTAAAGACAGTTTAGTCACTTTCTTTTGTATCCTGCAGAATGTCTCACAGACTCTTTCATGAAGCAGGAACCCTGAAGGATCATCTCACCTTTAGGCAAGTTTAGCAGTCCTCTCTCTGCAGGTTCTTTGTGTCTAGTTTATGCAACAGTCCAGGCAAGAGCACTTTCTTGCCCAAATGGCAAACCAACTCCATAAGGAGCCTCTTCGATGCCCATCTTCCTCTTGAAGTAGCTGGTGCTGCCAGGAGCAGATGTGTCTCATTGTCATGAAAAGTCCTAAGTTATTAAAACATTAAATGCCATATTCTGTCGTCTTTGAAAGATATGAAGAATGTCTATCTAACTGAAATATACCTCTATATATCTAGAAAATCTAACTAACATGACTACAAGCTTGACTATATCAATGATTATCTATTAACAACCTATATTTCCTAATTATACATTACATTTTTAAATGAACTACACAATCAC
>PVIU01007491.1:0-91337 GCA_004026605.1 Ondatra zibethicus
CTCCCTCCCTCCCTTCCTTCTTTTTTCTTTCTTCCTTTCTTTCTTTTATCAGAGCCCAGAGCTCACTGACTTAAGACTCTACTCCTCCTGTGCTAGGTTTATGAATACATGCCACTGTGCCTGGCTTTTTACATGGGTCCTGGGGATCTCAACTCAGACTCTTAACTTGCTGAGACACCTCCCCAACACCCCCATTTTAGATAGGCTCTCACTATTCACCCCATGCTGGTCTTAACCTCCCATCAGTTCTCCTGCTTCAGCCTTCTGAGTACAAAGGGCATGTGCTGCCACACACGGCTCAATCTGTCTCTTTACGGGGGATTTCTTGACTATTTCCAAAGGCAAATCCCATGGGACCTCATGTCTTCCAATGTCCAAAGATCACTCTGGGTTCCTATCACTTCAGTTTTAAAAGCATTTCCTTCCACTTTTGATGTGGGATTCCCCTCTGTATGTTGTGAATATCATTGGTTAATAAAGGAACTGCTTTGGGTCTATAGCAGAGCTATAGGGGAACAGAGGTAACTGGGGAAAACTAAACGGAATGCTGGGAGAAAGGAGGCGGAGTCAGGGAGAAGCCATGGAACCGCCACTGGAGACAGACGTGCTGAAACTTTGCTGGTAGGCCACGACCTCATGGTGATGCACAGATTAATGGAGATGGATTAAATTAAGATGTAAGAGTTATCCAATAAGAAGCTAGAGCTAATGGGCCAAGCAGTGATTTAAATAATATAGTTTCTGTGTTAGGTCTAAGCTGCAGGGCAACCGGGAAACAAGTGGTCTCTTTTTCCAACACACTTCACTGGTATTTAGTTGTTTGCCTTTTTAAATCTACAGAGAAAGATAAGAATTCATAAATAAGGGGGGACAAGGCCTGTTTTCCCCCTCAGCCCAGCATGTGGAGGGCTGTGGACCTTGGAGCAGGTGAAGTGATCCTGGCCTGTTGATAAGCTTCGGAGTTAGAGAGGACACTTCTCAGTGAGCACAGCCTTTTCCATCCATCCACCAGACCAGAGCCTCCCTGTCTTCCATGCATCTGTATCTGTGGGTCCCTTTGCTCCTCTTCCTTCTTGTCATTGTCCCCCATCTTCTCTGGACACTGCCCTTGGCTCCCTCTCAGTCCTGGTGTTTCCAGGCTTGCTTTTGCAGTGTGTCTGCCCTGCAGCCCGGAGTGGCCTTTCTAGGAGGAATCTGAGTTGGCCACGTTCCCATCTAACCCTTCCTCGGTGCTTTCTGGGGATGACCCATCTGTCACAGCTCTTTCATGGCCTAGTTCTTACTCCCTCTCCATTTGCCTCTCTCTGCCTCTTCAACTACGTTATAGAATTCCAGGAAAGATGCATCACTGTAGCCCTTGGCCTTTGCATAGATAGGCTCCTTTCCTAGAACGCACTGTGTCTTCCTTGTCTAGCTAACATGCATTCATCCTTCAGACCCTAGTTCCTTCCCTGGTAGGCAGACTGGGGAAATGACCTCTGTTGGCTTTCCATGCTGCATCAAGACCCATCACTTATCTGTCTTCCCTATTCTGCTGCAAGTACTTTGTGTGCAGGGAGCATATTTCCTTTTGTACCTCCAGAACCTACTACACATTAGGCACTCAAAAAAACACTTTGGATCCCTGTGAGCTGATTATCTCACTTCATTTTCAGGACAGTTCAGGGACATAGGCAGATGAGAAAATATCCTAAACCTCACAAGTGAGACACACAGCCTTGACACTCTTTCCATGACCTAATGCTGCTCCCACCAGAGCCCTCTGTCTGACTGTTTCATATCTGGATCTCTGAAGAATGATTGACAGGCAAGAGTGAGCACGTGCCCAGCAAGGACCACTGCCAACGTTCATGGAGGGTGTAGCAGGTGGATCTATATCATGTCCGGAGCCTTGCATCTAATGGGGCCAGCCCTGAAACTCACTGAAGTTCTTCATGAGTGGAATGCCTGCTAATGGACACTTTGCTTCCCTTAACATTTCTCCAGAACAGTGATGGAGCTCAGCTTGGGGTAGAGGGACTCTCTGTAGTGGCTGCTTAAGTTGGGGTGGCAAAGAGAGGCTCCATTTTGTAAAGGGATTTCCTATGCCCTACTGCCCTTTGACCTGCCTAAAGTATCTGATGCATTACAAACCAAGGGGGATCTGGTAGGTCACGTTTCCAGTCTTCAGGTACCCTTCCTCCCCAGGCCATGTTAACGTGGGACTTACAAAATAAGGGCATGAGCAAAGGAAGTAGGAAAGGAAGAAAATGGACATGCAGAGGGATGTGGTCAAGAGATTCAGATGTGGCTTTGGACAAAGGGAGTAGGGAAAAGGATCCTACTCAGGAGAGCTGCCATCAGATCAAAGGACTGCCAGCTCAACAAATCGGAGTCAAACCAGGAGAGTGAGATGAAGCTGGGACCCTGGCTTCAGTCATAAAGAGGAAGTTAGGATTCATGATGAGCTTCTGACTTGCTGAGATATGGTTGACATCTCATTGATTGACATCCTGGTATTATGAGATAAGCAAGAAGGAAACTGTCTACTTGCATGCCTGGCTCTCAGGTGCCAGAATCTCTCCACTGGGTGGGGAGGAGGAGGCTATTAGTCAGGGGGATTGGTGTCTGGAGATCTGTTAGTAGTGGGGACCACGGCAGATGCCTCTGCTTGGTGTTTTTCTCTCTCAATGGACATGTCGTGAGTCTGACTGTGGACCAGGCACTGTGCTAGGATGGAAGGACAGACTTCTGCAGAGCTGTCTATTCCTGGCCTTGCTGTGGCTGTGATATCCTCAAAGCTAGGAACCTTCTCTCCAGAAAAACAAACCTAGGAACTCATTCATGTGTGTGTGCCTGTGTTTGTGGGGTACACACATGGACACACTTTGGTATTATAGTCTGTATAAGTCAAGAGACTCCTGGCTTCCCATAAAATGTGTCCAAGGGCCCAAGGTGGACAATCCCTATTTTATATTTAATAACAATTTGTTGTATACTTTAAAACTGCTGAGAGTAGATTTTAAGTGTTACACACACACAGAGTATCTAAAGCAATACTTACGTTAATGTATCCCCTGATGTATATATATTTCCAAAAATGTACATGATACATACATTTTTTTTAAATTTAAGGCAGGAGAATTGTAGATTCAAGGCCATCTTGAAATACATATCAAGATTGTAATACAAACCAATTAAAAAGAAGATCCTTTACTTCAGATGGGGAGACAGACACATTGACTGTGCTATAAAATGGGAGGTCATGAAGTGCTGGATGATATCAGAGTCTTCAGGGGTAATGAAGCACAATAACCGGTAAAGATGGATGCTTTTTTATTCCGTAACAGATGTTAATTGAACACCTAATATTCGTCAAGCTCTGTTCTAGACACCGGAATAACATAGGAAATAAGACCAACTAGTTTTTACCCTTGGCAGGGGAAAGGTGTGCTTCTGCACTTGGCTGCCTCTCCTGTACATTCAACGTGTTTTCTCCTGCCTGCAAGACTTCACTCCATTCAAGTGGAAGGAACCCATGCCCTGCCTTTCCTTCAGTTTCTTGGCACATTTACTTCCCTCTCTGATATTTTTGGCGCCTTCATTACTGGCAGTCAGAGGACATTTTGTAAGTACCATGCAGTAACCATTACATTAGGAATAAATAAGAAGAGCGCTAGAAAAAGAACACAGACACGTCTGGCTTTGTAACATTACTGTCAGTCAGTGGGCATATGGGTTCCTGAAAAGTTGGGCAGAAATCACAATATTATCCTTGAAATGCATCCCACTCTACCTGGCAAGCTTGTCTCCATCCTTCAGAACCTCTTAAATGTCCCCTGCTTTTAGAAAGCCTTTTCCGAGTCCTTCTGCAGTGGAAGGGAACTGATGTGCGTGTGTGTGTGTGTTTTGTATTTCTACCTCATGGCAGAGGTAGATGTCGGGATAATTGCTGTTTTACAGGGAAAGAAACTTGGACCATGAAGGCGCGTGGCGCCCATATAAAATGCTCACACAGCTCATAAGGAAGTGGGACAGAGCCCAAGGTTTGCTCAGGACCAGTGGTGGTAGAATTAACTCCTCTTCCTCAACAGCCTTTACATTTTAACTTGCACCACGGGTATGCTGGTTTGTAATCATGCTGATTTGTTAAATGTGTATTCATGTATGTGCGCGTGTGTGTGCATGTACGTGTGTACACATGTGAGAACTAGAAGTTAATTGTCTTTCTCCCTCCCCACCATCTTTTCTCTGAGACAGTGTCTCACTGTGTATAGTTCTGGCTAGCCTGGACCTCACTAGGTAGTTCAGGCTGGCCTTGAACTCACGGAGATCTGACTGTCTTTGCCTCCTGAGTGCTAGGATTAGAGGTGTGTGCCACCACACCCAGCTTCTACTTTATCATCTTAGAAACAGTATCTTACTGAATGTGGAGTTTACAGATTTAGTGAGGCTGGCCATCCAGCAAGCCTCAGGAACCCTCCTGTGTCCATCTCCTTAGGTCTGGGATTGCAAGCACACTCTGTTATGCTTGTCTTTTTATGTGACTACTGGAGATTTGAACACAGGTCCTCATGCTTGCATGATGAGTATTTGATTAACTCTTAACACAGTAGTTTGACTTCAGTGTAATAACAACTTTGCCACAAGCTCTGGGTATATTACCCTGTCCCCCTGGAAACTGCTAGTCACCCAACTACTCTGTCCAGTGCTCACTGTGACTTTTGTTGTTGACCCTGCCTTGGTGCTGGCTTAGAAGTGTTTTCCTGTCTCAGGGCCTTCTGTGGTGATCCTTCTTTCCATGAGTCCTACATTCTACTCTACATCTTGGATAACAGTCCATTCCTGAACAACCTTCTATAAGAGGGAGACCAGACACACCTACCCCCAAACACAACACCTTTGGGCATGCATCCAGGCTTTCTGAAGAGGTACACATCTCTTTAGAGATGCATTTCACTCCAGGAAAAGAGCGGGGGCCATACATGAGTGACCAGGCCTCACCAGGAAGGGAGGGAGTGTGGTCCAAATTGTCACAGAACCATCCTGGAGGCAGGAGGAACACTGTGTGCCTGTTCTGCCCTCCCGTTTCCATATGCTCAGGACTCAGTGTGATCTGGTCACTGTCTAGGTGAGCAGCACCCACCATGGCTTGCTGACGATATAAGTGAAGGGAATCGCTTTCATTTGAAGTCTCCATCCTGCACTTTGTACCTTCATCATCATCACTGTCATCACCTCCATCCTTGAAGCCAGGAGTCAGCCAGTTCCTCTGCAGTTTTTTGGGTGGATGGAGGTGGAGAAGAGTGGGAAAGGGGACTTGCTGATTTGTAGGGAAAGCTTGTATATGAAAACTCAAGAAGTAGAACACAGTTATTTGGGAACTTTGCAAGTTTTTGTCAACTTGGCATAAACTAGAGATCCCTGGGAAGAGGGAACCTAAATTGAGGAATTGCCTTTGTCAGATTGGCCTGTTGGCATCACTGGAGCAGGTCACCAGGTTCCTGGTTTGAGTCCCAATCTTGGCTTCCCTTGATGAGGGACTGTAACCTCTAAGCCAAACAAACCCTTTCCTCCCCAAGTTGATTTTGGTCAGTGTTCTTATTCACAGCAACAAAGAGAAAACTACGACGGGACCCTCTGATGTTTAGAACCATGGTTTTTCCCTTCTTCCTGGTGCTGCTGCTGAAGCCCGGCTGTGCACTTGGCTAATGCAGAGTGATGGGTCTGTGGCAGGAGCTGAGACCACAAGGTGACGGTGACAACAGTCAGATTGGGTAGAAGCTGTAAACAATTCCGGTGCCTGATCCAAACAAGACAGGAAACTGAGATTTCTAAGTGGGGACGTGAGAGAGGGCTGACTCTGAGTTTGTTTCGAGAGGATGGAAGTGTGACTGTGCTGGAGAAAACAGAGCTGTAGGTCAAAAAGGCAGGAAGAGAAGGACAGTTTGAAGGTTAGCAACGGAGGCACAATCTGATGCTAGCCCGGAGCAATGAGGCTGAGAGGAGAAGCAGTCAGTACAGGTGGTGAAGGGAGGCGCTGGCAGGAGGGAGGCAGGCTGCACGAGACAGAGGAGTCAGGGATGAAGCCAAGAGCATCCCTTGGGTATCTGCCAGCCCCTCCCTGCCACCGAGTCTCTGGCTTCCCTCACAGTGTTCTTATAAAGGACCAAAAGAAGGAAGGAGTAGAAAGCGTGTGGATGCCGAAGTCTATCTGAGAGCTGTTTGTTTCTATTGTTACTATTGTTGTTTCACAACCAGAAACTTTCCCAGCTCTGGCTGGCAGGAGATGCCAGGCTGGGTTGATCTACTGTCAAGAAAATCAGTGTCTCAATTAAGAGGGGATATAATTAGCTGATTATAATTTCAATTTGTTCTTTTCTGGTACTTCTTCGTCTCCCCTGTCTGTGCCGAGTCCATGTTTGAGATTCAGACAGCCTCTCTCAGTATCATAATGGACAAGACGATATCAATATAGACAGCAACAGAGGAAACGGTGGCAATTTTGAAATTATCTCCCAGAGATACCTGCCATTTTCCCCCCGGAGCTATTGTATTTAAATGGAGGAGTTGGGTTTTCAGGCTTCGTGGTGTGAATGAAGGGCACAATGATAGGCTACCATTCTGAGGAGCAATAAATCCATTCTCTTCTGAACTCACAGGCTTTGGAGCATAATCTTTATCTCAGTGACAGCTTCCTGTTGACTTTTTGTTAAAGAAGAGTGGCATCCTTATTTGATTCACGAGTGTGCCTGCGAGGTGCATTTGTTCCAGCAGTTCGGCACACACATTAATACCAGGTATCTGTTCCTTCCTTCAACCCCACTTTGCGGAGAAAGGAAATAAGGCACAGGCAGGTGAAGCCAACACATTCAAGGCCACGTGGCTGATGGTCCTGGAAACAGGCAAAGTGAAGGCAGGAGGTGCATATCCCTTGGTCTCTACAGTAAGTTCTCAAATTGACTGGCTGTCGGGAAGTGAACCTTTATTTTCTCCCCTTTGCAAAACAGTTTTTTTTTATTAACCTTAGGGAAAGTTGGAAGCACAGAGTGGCTTTAATGAAAAACAGTTTTATTACTTCTAAATGTTATATAAATTATCAACTAAGATATAATAGTGAGCAAACAATGAATATGAAGGGCGGTAATGAAAAAAATTACAATTCATTATGAGCCTGCAGAACGTTAGCACGTATCATACACATAAAAGACCTTTAACATTTTGATAATTAATAGCCAGACTCAGGAATTACTGATGCATGAAAAGAATGCTTAATTTGAGGGTCCTTAGTTTTAGAGAAAGGACACTGATTTTAAATGGATTTACCTCAACTGTTGAGATCTCCACAGATCTCTCACAGTAGTTGAGGTTATTTCAAACTATTGACTCAATAAAGACCGTAGATAGTGTATCTGCTTTTATATCAAAATCAGAATGAATTGGCTCCAAATGAAAATGTGCTTATTATATCCAAGTCACCGTGTCTTCCATCAGCGGTTCTCAATGGAGCACTGGGAAGAGCAGAAATGGGGTACCATTCACATCCGAGTGTATTCTCCTGAGGCTTATCTGAAAGTTCAAGATTTATACTGGAGATGTCTATAGGTCAATTACAATCATTGGTCAGAAGCAGGAGGTAGCCTGTGGCTTAGAAGTCAAGACTGGTCAAAGATTCCTGGTTCTGTCAGCTGCTGGCTGTGCAAACCTAAATCCTTTATCTCTGCTTGGCTTCATCAAAACTTGTCTCATCAAAACTAAGATAAAGTCTCCATGGTAAGGATTTCCCACAAGTGTGAGATGTCTGTGTGGCAACTGTTGCACTGAAGGACACCAAGTTAAGGAGCTAGCTACCGCAGTGGAGGCCTCCAGGTCAAACCTTTTACTTCTGAAGAGGAACTGATGTTTCAGGAGCTTAAAGCAACTTGCTCAAACCCACCTGGCTATCAAGGAGGCCCAGATGGCGTGGGAGCAGAATCAAGGTGTCCTGCTTCAAGCTCAATGCCTCATTAGCTGCCGTGTTAACGCTGGAGGACATCTCCTCCCACCAACCCATCGTAAAATTCCTATCTTTGGTACACATCCATCAAGCTACTGCCTGTGAGAGGACATGCCCGGAATGGATGAATTCCCGAACCTGCTACCACTGGAGACCTGGGACAGAAGGACTAGCTCCATGCATTAATTCCAAAACATTTTTCCATGACACACTTCCTGTCAGCTCCCAACTATATCAAACCCTGGTCCTCTGTGTTCCTTATAATTGACTTCTGAATGTGACTGTAGAACCTGCATCCAGACCTTTGATTTGTCTCAAATTGCCTGGGCTGGCCCTTCTTAACCTAAAGTCCCAGTCCTCTCCAGAGGCCTCACCCTCTGTTCCCATTCTTTACCACCTTCTCTCCGCTTTATGCCAAGCATCCAGCTCTATTGCCAGCCCTAGTCACCCTAAGCAGTGACCTCAGGACCTGTGGTCCTTCTGGGTTTGCTCTAGTTCAATAGTGAGGCCATCCTATTTTAAATAGAGGACACTGGCCTTCCAGAGGTTGGTACCCCAGCAGGTCGTGTGGGTTTGCAGGAATTAACTTACTACCAGTTTTAATATAAGCCCAATGAAATGGCCATCATCAGACTGAAGCCTTCCCTGCAGAACTCAGGAGGAATTAACTCCTGGTGTTTTTTATTCCATTCTTACCTGCTGGCATAATCTCTGGAGTCTCTTATGAAATCAAAACCACAAGATATAATGCAATAACAGATGCATACGTGAACATCAGGCTGAGCTCGCCTTGTCGTCTGCGATGCTGCCCACTGTTAGGCATGAAAGTGGGACCCTGCAGCTTTGAGAAGGCCCCTTCTTACAGCAGCCTGGGGGATTTCAGGCCTCGGGCATTGTTTGTCTGTCTCCTTCTGGACCTAGTGTTCAGGGTTCAGTGGGACGATATATCCTCCACAAAGCTGGTCCCTTAGTCTCCTGGGTGTCTGATTCAGTTGGGAAGTTTCTAATTGTGCCTAACAGAAAACCCAGCTCTGATCAACTCACCCAATAAAGCAATAGTAGGTGCATACACGAAGCCCAGACTTGTTTCCAGATAGCTGGCAACAGGTAGTGCAGGATCTTGCTCATGGCAAGAGGGGAAACAAACAAGGCAAGCCTGTGGTTGCCAGCTTGCCGCCAGGAGAGTTTCTGGGCTGTAGTGGAGGGAAGGGGAAGCCAACAGAGACCAGTGGTGGCCTGGAGTTGAGAGAATGCAGCAAATGCTCAACATGGCCAAAATATTAGAGAGAGGGAGAGAGAAAGAAAGGGAGAGAGGGAGAGAGGGAAGCGGGGAGAGGGAGAAAGGGAGAGAGAATGTGTTTGTATTTGGAGATCTCTCTTTGATCATGGGTGGGAGGCTCTGATCAGACATGTGTCTGAGGTCATTGAGGGTAGGACAATTCCCTGGAGGTCACGGGGGCTGGAAGCCCTGTGTGTTGCTGTCTGCCATAGTGGGCTAGTGTGGTGAGGAGTCCAGGTATCCTCAGAGAGACATTGCTTCAGTGGTAGGAATAAGCTTGCCAGAGGCAAGGGTTGTTCTGGGACACCTGGCAAAAGTTAAAAGGTGGTCATCTCAAGCAGGGGCTGGTAATCATTTTCTATGAAGAGCCAAGTAGTGAATATTTTAGGTTTGATCACATGGTTTTCATCCCAGCTTAGTAAATAGCTGTTACTACCCCAAAGGACCTGCCGGCCATATGCAAATGAACAGGTGTGGCTGGCCACAGTACTACGCTGGCCCACTGCTTTTACAGAAACAGAAAGAGGCCGAGGTTTGGCCTGTAAGCTACTAGTCCTAGAAGGCAGCGAAGTTGTTTCTAAGTAACCTTACTGCCCACGGGAAAATTTACACAGTCCCTGACCTTCAAACAAAATGATTAGGCATGCAAAAGAAATCAAGACCTATGACCCAGAATGAGGAGAAAAATCCATGAGTAGAAAGAGACTCAAACATGAAATACATGATCTGATTAGCAGATAGGATTATTAAAGCAGCTCTTGCAAAGTAGTTATTTAGGAAGTTAGACTAAAGTGTCAACACGATAGAGACAGAGCCAAATAAATACTAAATAAACAAACAGACTCGAGGCAACCTTTTAGAGATGGAAAAATATCCTGGACAAGAAAGCGGATGCAGTGATCAGTGGCTCAGAAGAAAAGATGCAGTGAGGTCAGCGACCTCGAGGGCTAGAGACAGGAATGATGCAGTGAGTGTCGGGACAGCATCAAGTGACCAAACAGTCATGTCAGCTGAGTCGCAGAAGAAGGGAGGCGTGTGGCAGAACAAAGACAAACATGAAAGCCATTCCTTAGAGATGACACCTGTCCTGAGACAGCCGAGCAGCAGCTTTAACGTGCTGTGCAGAAAGGAAGCAACTGTGAGCCCGGAATCCTCTGCCTCCAGAGCAGATTTCAGAAAACAAAGGCGAACTTGCAAATGACAGAAGTCAGCATCCCCAGACAGCTCCCTTATGAAATGTTAAAATAAATCCCTTAAGCAGAAAATATATTGATAGCAGATGGAAACTTGAAGTTAGTACATGAACAGATAGACTTTTTTTTTTCTTATTTTCAAAATCTCTTTAAGCGGTTATGTTCAAGAAGCACAAACAAGAATGTGTGGTGGGGATTAAGGAGAGGTCCCAGTCTTGATGATGATATTGCGGAAGGCTAAGGTGCGGCCTCGTGCTGGTACCCTTTCCATGCATACGCTGGGACTGGGCTTTGATACCCAGAACCATGAAAATGGATAACACATATCAGACAGAACAGTATGATGGCGCAAGAGGGACAAAAGTATGCTTTTAAAAGTTTTAAAATGTATACATGCATATAATTTCATACACGCATTTAATGTGTTTTGGTCAAATCTACCTTCTATGCCTTCTAAGCGTCCTCTCATGGCTTCGCCCTCCCAGCTCCATGCACTTCTGCCATCTCTCCTCTCTCCCTATCTCCCACTGCTGCTGGTATGTGCGTGGGTATAGGAAGTATCTTCCACTGCCCAGATATACTGTATCCCAGAATAGTATGAAAGGAATTCAACATGTTCTTAGATGACATTATATCACAATGTCAAAAGACTGAACACTACTGCATAGACCAAGTGCTATATCTGTTTGAATATAATATAATAAATTGGTAAGGCCTGCATCAGTGGCAGAATGCTTGTTAGCATGCACAGGGACCTGGGTTTGGTCCTCAACACTGCAAAATAAAACAAGTCTTCCATCCATGGTTCTAAGGACATTCATCACAAAAAGGGGAAAAGTGATGCTGGCATTTGGTAGGAGGAGTCAGGGTTGCTGTTAAATACTGTAAGTTGTACAGGACAGTTCCCCAAAGAAAAAAAAAGAATTGCTAGCTAGCACCAGGACTAAGAAACTCAGTTCTAGAGCAGCTTCTAAAGACAGAAAGCAAAGAGATAGCATTAAGAAACCAACAAAGAGGGATGGGGAGAGGGCTTACTTTGTAAGGTGCTTGGTGTATGAATGTGGGGATATACACTTAATCCCTAGAACTCATCTACAGTAGGTAGATGTGGTGGCGAGCATCTCAGCACTGGGGGGTGGAGACAAAAGGATCCTGGGACTCATTGACTAGCCAGCCCAGTTGAATCAGAGAGCCTCAGGGTCAGTGAGAGATTCTACCTCAAAAAGTAAAGTATCAAGAAAGACACATGCATCAAATTCTGGCCTCTGTTTGTACTTGGGCACACACCTGCATGCATATTTATACACACACACACAGATACACACACATATGAACACACACACAGCGTATGAAAGACAGACATACCCACACAGTGACACAAACACATAGACACCCACAGAGAGAAAGAGACAGATATACACACACATTAACACACAGAGAGACAGATATACACACACATTAACGCACACACACACATACACAAAACGCACCAAAAGAAGATGGAATGAAATAATGAAAATCAGTAAATTATCTGGACCTGATGGTACACATCAGTAATTCTAGCGCCTGGAGTGAGAGAATTACAAATTCAAAGCCAGTCTGGGGTAAATAGTGAAACATTGTTTTAAAAAATAAAAACAAAGTCACTAAATAAATATATAACTAGAACATCTAAAACAAAGCAAGAAGAGTACATGGAAAAGAGAACAAAAGTCAAGTGGGGAAAATACATCAAATGGTGGATTTAAACCAACACACCAGTAATCACACTCGGTTTTTAAGAAATGGTCTTAACATTCAAATTAAAGGCAGAGAGTGTGTGACAAGAACAAGACCCAACTATGTGATGTCCACAAGAAGCACGACTTTAAAAATGAAGATTTGGCTTCCCCATCTGCAAGTTGCCTGGTGAAAAGGAAGAGAAACTGAATACAAAGAAGGAAGCCATGAAGGCTGGTGCCAGTGTGGTAGGCATGACTGAGGAGGGCAACTCTAAAGTGAAGAAGCCAAAAGAGAGGAAACGCCACTGCAGCCAATACCCTGCTGCAGGGCACCCTGGTAAGGGGAAGGGACAGGTACTCCACATCTGCCATGTATTCCAGATGGGTCCGGACAAGAGGAAGCACTCAGCTGCCAGCTGCCAAGTCCATGGTTAAGAATGTTCTTGTCACTGTCACAGAACCGGTTGGTGGTGACAGAATAATAGTACTTGGGTGGTGGAGTTTTGCAAAGTGCCTCGATATTATTCTATCAAAGACACTCCATGGAAGCTGCTGCTGAGCCACGACAAACAAAGCAACAAATGCCCCTCCATCAGTCAGCTTGCATGAGGTTTTCACATTAGCATCATCCCCAGGTTTACCCTGGTCATCTTCACTGGGTGTCACAAGGCAAGACATTGGTCTTCTTGATGCCTCGCTCCCTCAGCTGAGTTCCTCTGTGTATAACACACCAGACATTTGTCATAATGACTTCTCTCAAAACTGATCTCAGAAATATAAAATTCCCCAGAAACCTCACTCATATTCACTTCAAGAAGCACCAGGAGCTTGGCTAACGTGAACTCTTCCAATGAGGGACAAGGAATCAGAGATTATGGAGCAGCCGAGGATGAGCAGAAAGCTGTGGACTTGCAAATTTTGCCAAAGATCAAAGCTGACCCTTAGCTCCGGGGCTACAAACAATCCATTTTGCTCTAGCAAATGAAATTTACCTTCACAAATTGCTGTTTTAATTTCTTACCACAAATCTAAGTATACAGTGGCTACATTAAAAACAAAGTAACAGAAGACAAAGATTAAAGCCGAGGGACGGAAAAGGGCAAAGCATGCTGACTCCCACTAAAAGAACGCTGGAGTAGTTCTATGAATACTCGACAGAGTTTTTAGAGCAAGGGGTTATTGTTAGGGACACAGAAGTGAATTCCCTGGCGACATCAAAGGCACGTAATGAAGAGAGGGGTTGTGCTTCAGCAGGCATGAGATGAAAACTCTGAGTATCAAGAGGAGAAATACACAACCCACAACTATAGTGCAGGCTGTCAACACCTCTCTCAATAACGTATACAAAATGCAGACTAAGAATCAATAAGAACACTGAAGACTTCAGTAACAATCATGGAAGGGTTTTCTCAGCTGTTCCTTAATAAAAGACCAGAAGCAGTTTACTTTCTAGAGAAAAGATGCTTGTTTCAGGTCATGGCTCTGGAGAGAGAAGGTCCAAGCAATATGGTTTAGGCTCTGGTGAGGGCTCCTCTGGGCTGCACCATCTGTGTCAGGAGCATTGTGTACGTCTTATAGATCTGGTCTCAAACACCCCCCCCATTTTTTTTAAGAGCTGGGGATTGAAGTCAGGGTCCTGCACACTTAAGCAGATGTGCTATCACTGAACTATATCTGTAGTTCCAGGTTCTCTTGCTATAATCGCCCCCTAGGACTCACGTGTGAATTAGTTTGTTTGTTTTTTTTATCAACTTGACACAAACTAGAGTCACGTCAGAAGAGCAAGCATCAGTTGAGCAATTGCCTCCATTAGACGGGCCGGTGGACATGTCTGGGGTGCATTTCCTCAATTAATGATTGATGTAGGAAGGCCCAGTTCACTGTGGGTTGTGTCACCCCTGGATAGGTGGCCCTGGGTTTTGTAAGAAAGCAGGTTGAGCAAGCCATGGGGAAGAAGCCAGCAAGCAGCGTTTCTCCATGGTCCCAGCCTCAGTCCCTGCCTCCCAGTTCCTGCCTTGAGCCCTTGCCCTGGCTTCCCTTCATGATGGACTCTAACTTATACTATGTAATAAACTCTCTCCTCCGCAGGTTGCTTTTGGTCATGGTGTTTTATCACAGCAATACAAAGCAAACCAGGACAATTCATTTGTGGGGATCTGTCTCTAATCTAGACTTACCATTCCCCACAGGCCCTCCTCATAACTCCACATTCAGATTGTTGGAATCCTCTTTGTAACATAAGACTCTGAGGGTTCAGGCAGGGCGAGCTGTTTTCAAACCACAGCAAAGAATGAATGTTTTTCTCAAGACATCAAGGTCAGTGCAAGGTGCCTCTTCTTGCCCTCTGACCCACCGTCACAGTGGAGGTCCAAACCAGAGCACTAAGACAGGAAAGATAAACAAAAGACACATGCATTGAAAGGGAAGTTGTAAAACTGACTTCGTTCATGTGAAATAACCGTTTACATGGAAAATCCTAAGGAATTAGAACAAACTACCAGAACAAACAAATAAATGTGTTTCATAGGAGTGTAAGGTACATGATCAATATCCATAAATAATTGTTTCAATATACTTGAAACAAAAACATAATTGAAGAGTTAAAAAATATAATTTTCAGCAATATTAAAAACATTAAATAGTCATTAATTTTGGAAAAATATAGATAAAAGCTGTACACTGAGAAAGTGTAAAATATTACTGAGAGAAACTAAAGACTTGCATTAATATAGAGATGTTACATAATAGATAGCAAATCTCAATATTATCAGCATATTCATTTTCACCAAATGATTTATAGAGTAAATGAATACAAGGAAAGCTCTCAGCAGGATTTTTTGTTTTGTTTTGTTTTTGAAACGGGGGTCTCATGCCTCACGTAGCATAACCTCACCTCAAATTCCTGGTGGAAGAAAGATGACCTTGAACTGTTGCTCCTCCTGCCTCTGCCTCCCAAGTACTGGAAATATAGACATGTGCCTGGTTCCAGCAGAACATTTTTTCTTTTGCATGTGTGGTATTTGTATGTGTGTGTGTGTGTGTGTGTGTGTGAGAGAGAGAGAGAGAGAGAGAGAGAGAGAGAGAGAGAGAGAAATAGATAGAGATGAATATATATATATATATATATATATATATATATATATATATATTGGGTGTATGATGCTCATGTGTGTGCTGATGCATGTACATGTTTAGGTCAAAGGTTGATCTCAAGTATCTTTCTCAGTCTTTCTCCACCCTTAAATTTGGAGTCAGGCTGTCTCGCTGAACCTTAGCTAAGCTCTCTCTGACTCAGATAAGCTGACTGGCCAGTGAGTTCTGGGGACTCACCAGTCTCTACTCCCCCAGCCCTGGTGTTCCAGATGACTATGGCCAGACCTGGTATCTACATGAGTATTGGGGATCCAAATTCAGGCCCTTATCTTTATGTGGAAAGCACATTCCTAGTCAAATTCCTCCCCTGGCCACGATAGTTTTTAAAAGCAGACACTGACATGCTGAGCGCTCCCACATGCCGGTGGGGATGTGGAACAGTGTGCTGCTCTGGAAAACGTTTTGCTAATTTCGTTGAGAGGTAAGTGTGTGCCTTCCATCCCATTCCCAGGCATTTGCTCAGAAATAATAAGAGAATGAAAGCTTGAATCCATGCAAAGACTTAAATACACAGAGGCTTGCTGGAGGTGCTGTTTGTAAGAGCCTCAAACTGCAAACAGCCCTGTGCCCATTAGCAGCTTAAAATAGACGTGTTTGTAAAAGTGGCATGCCTCCTCTGCAATAAACTACCCAGCAATAGAGAGGGGCACACTGTTATGTATATAAAACAGTGTGCACAAGTCAAAACGAGATTCTGACTCCTGGTTAAAGAAGTCAGACCAATACAAAGGGGAGCACATCCTATGACCCCTTTTGTATGAAATTATGAAATATATGAACTAATTTGAAGGAGTCGGATCTGTGGTTTCCCAGGCAAGAGGATGGAGGACGCATGGGTCCCAAAAGGAGAGCAGGGAAATGTTATCTTGGTTGTGTGGATCATGTTGCTTCACAGGTATGCGATGCCTCAAGGCTCATCAGACTGAACACTCTACATGCACAAGACTGCACATGATCATACTTCAGTAAGGCCATGCAATGTTGAAGGGAGAGAAGGGGGAAAGCAGAGGAGGAAGAGCCAAAGGGAAGCACTAGCAGGGTGGACACTGTGATGGAGGAGTTGTCCTTTGTCACACAGGGTGCTGGCTTCTCCTAAGGCTGGCTCCCCATGGCAGAGTAGGGAAGCAGTTTTCTTCACAAACATCATTGGCCAGAATTGTACCACCTGCCTTTCGTGAACTTTGCATAAGTCAGGTATTTCCCATTTCTTAGTAGATGAAGAGGTGCAAATGTCAGAGAACTAAAACCCAGGCTCATTACAATGAGCTTATTTTCAGAAGTGATTTTTTCACTATAACTTGAATTTGAGGGGTTCTTTTCCTTTTTGCCTTCCTTTTATCCTCCACCCCATGCCCTCTCCCTTTTCCCCTTCCATTCAGTGAAAATATTTTAAAGACAGAAGCTATACATTAATTTACAGCTTAAAAAGTGCTTGGGAATAGAAATGTTAAATGCTGGAGGAGATGGTAATAGCAGCTACCCTGATTTGTTTATTATACACTGGATATCTGTCTGGAATTGTCATACTAGATTCCATAAATATGTAAAAATATTGTGTGTTGATTTAAAACATAAAAGGGGAAGGCTCAGCTATGAGGGATGGCGCTGTAAATGGGACTAAGAGGCTGACATTCACTTTACTGCTGCTAATAATGGTGACATCCATGAAGGGCTGTCTGCATGTGCTGGGGTCTGTGGACTGTCCAGGCAGGAGGGCTGTGGTACCCTTGCATCCCTTGCCTGTGGACTGCCAACATCCGCTGACTCAGATCTAATAATGAACCAGCTGGGAACAGGTGAAAGTTGACTTTTTATTACACAGAAGATTTGTACTTTATCGCCCTTTGTGACATAGTCTGTGATGGCTCTCAAAGGGGGAGCAAAGGGAAGGGCGCCACTCTGACGCCATTTTCTGTAAGTGGTCAGATATTAATGCTTTATGGGCTAAAAGGCTTGCTACATCTTCTAATTGATATTTCAGAATAGAAGGCAGATAACTGCTGTAAGACGAGACACGTTTGTGGTGCCCTGGGATTCCTTAGCCATGCTTTCTAATTGAATGGAGGAAGGCACACCATGTCCCACGTATCCAGGTTTGCTTTCCCTGAATTGGCTCCTTTCCAAGGACAGCTGCTCACCACCAGTGGTCTATGGGAGAAACTTACTGAGCAACTTAAGTGCCCACCCTGGGAGCCAGGGCAATGTAGAGCTGGCTTGATGGAACTCACATCCCAGAAGTCCTCCAGTGGTGTCATTTGCCCGTTAATGTTCTCATTACAAAGACACTTCAGGTATTCTTTTAAAGAGAGAAACACTAATTAACTTTACTTAGACCCTTTGTTAATAGCTAGTAAAAGTAAGGAAATAATAAAACTTTCCCCAAGATGAATCTGTAGACCCTTGACTGGCGTCCCTTCTTTTCAGCCCACTTTGTTCCCATTCACTCACTGCCTACCAGGTGTGAGTCCCGAGGTCCTGGGTCAGAGTCCTTTCTTCCCCCACACTCACCTACAGGTCTAGTGTGCTCTTCTTCCTGACAGCCAGGATCTCTGCTGGAAGGCTCTCCTCCGCCCCAAAGAATCTACGCCTACGACATGCATAGCTGACTACGACGCTGTGATGGCACAGGTCCCCAAGAATCAGCACTAAGCAGTGACTGACGTGCCCAGGGTGTATAAGTGTATCAGCCTCACTGCTTACGGTGATCTTTAAAAAAATTTACTTTTTCCCCCTCATGTGTTTGTGTCTGTGATGTGTTTGTGTACGCATGTTCATATGTCATGGGCCCACATGTGTGTACATGAACATTAAAGCCTAAGGCTGAGGTTTATAGTTTTCCTCTGTCACTTTTCTCCTAATTCATTGAAGCAGGGACTCACGGTTGAAGCCTAGGCTCAGTGATACAGCTGGTCCAGCTAGCCAGCCTACTCCTGGGATCCTTTGTGCATTCCTTAAGACCTATCTATCATCATGGATCTCCAGTGTCCACTCACCTGCCTGCTGCTGCTTCCTGTCCCCACTCTGTGTGTCAGTCCCCTGATCAGCTGTTGATCTTGGATATTTCCTACACTTCCTAATCCTTCCAATTTCTTATTTTGTTCTATATATCTGGTTTTTTTTCTTTCACTTCTCTGTACACTGAAAGTCTCCTCCTTCTGAAAGGCTTATTGTGTGTGTGAGTACATGCACACGCACACATGTGTATGTGTATATGTACATCTTCATGTATGTGCATGTACACATGCATGTAGAGTCAAGATATTGATGTTAGTTTCTTTCTCAATTACTCTCTAACTTATTACTATATTATTATTCGTGACAAGGTCTTTTACTAAGCAAATTTGGCTGTACTTGCTGGTCAGTGAGGCCCAGGGATCCTTCTGTCTTTTGTCTCTACCTCCCGAGTACTAGGATTATAGGGATGTGCTACAACACATGGCTTTTACTTTTCCTTATGGTTTTTTGGAACAGGGTTTCTCTGTAGCTTTAGGGCCTGTCCTGGAACTAGTTCTTGTAGATCAGGCTGGCCTCGAACTCACAGAGATCTGCCTGCCTCTGCCTCTCGAGTGCTGGGATTAAAGGCATGTGCCACCACCGTCTAGTTACACATGGCTTTTTAACATGGGTTCTAGATATTGAACTTGGGTTCTCACACTTGCCCAGCAAGTGCTTTACTAAATGATACATTTGCATTATCCTCAAGTTGATTTCTAAAGCTATCCTTACTGTTATTTTTGTTGTTGCTGCTACTGCTATAACAAGATAACCTGACTGGTTTTGGTCCAATAAATTGGCCACATAACTTTGTGCCTGAGGTGATACAGAATGCGGAGGTGATGGGAGCAAGGGAGAACAAAGCATCTCACCCAGTGGCAGACACAAAGCAGAGGGCGGCCCCAGCAGGCTTCCCCTTTCTTTCCTCTTCTGTTACTGCTGGGTCCCCAGTCCTTTGGACAAAGTCACTCACACTCAGGGTGGAGCTTCTTCCCTTAATTAGCTCTGCCTCCCTGGAAATGTACTACAGAGAGACCCAGAATCAGGCTTTCCTCCTCCCCAGGCTTCTGTTAATCTCATCAAGCTGTCCATCAAGGCCATGAACAGGCCGTTGCTGCTCTCCACGTTCACAGTCAGCCCCTCCCGTCTTGCATTTCTCAAGAATGCTGCTTTGCTCCTGGTGTCTCCACCCATGTAATAGTGATAGTCACACTTGCCATTATCACTCTCGGCGTTGTTGTGATGACCTACGGAGACAAGGTCTGCCACCTGCTCTTGGACCTGTTGTGATGATGACAGCGCTACAAGAGAACACAGAATCTGTGACCTTCCATAGCTTCCTAAAACGAAGTGTTGTAGTGTGCATGTGTGTGTCTGTGAGTGTGCCGCGCGTGTTCATGTGAACGCCTGTGCAGCTGTGCATATGCGTGAGTGTATGCATGTGTGGAAAGCTGGAAGACAACTGTGGCAGCATCCTCAGGGTTTCCCTTTTCCCTTTGAGTCAGGTTCTTCCATGGCCTGCAGCTCGCTGATTGGCTAGGGTGGCTGATAAGCACTGGGGGTCAAACTCTGGTCCTGCATTTGCAAGGCAAGTGCTCTACAATTCAAGACACTAAAAATTCGGACCACTGCCAAAGGGAGTCAATGCCAAGGTCTTAGAGAAAGGGTCTGATGAAACCTAGCTTGTGGGGCATCTCGGGGGGGGGGCCTTTGCTATCACCTTCCCCTCCCCCAACACTGAAATGTACAGCTGATCACAATAGACAGGTGGAAAACTTTGGGAAAAAGGCACCAAGCTTAATGTTTGCCACGTCTCGGGGGATGGTGACAGCACCCATGCAGAAATATCTGGAACTTGCCAGGATGTGTGAAGACAGAGATGTAGGAGGAGGAAGACGAGTGTGGGAACAGAAAAAGTCAGGCTCTGGGCTTGACAAATTATTATTCGGCTGGCTTGCCTGAATTGTGACATATTATTTATTAAAATGGAAAGAAAATGTAAAAAGCGAGATGTCAGCCCCAACCCCAACCTCTCTGGGCAGACAGCTGGCATGAAGAAACTGCAGCACCAGCCCACGTGACTGCGACTGCGGTGTGGGGAGGAGAAAGCCGCTGTGCCGGTTTGGCATCCTCTAGACTCAGGAAAGCCAAAGCTATGACCTTGGGCATGTCCTCTATCCTTTCTGAGCCTCAGTGTTCTCATTGTAGAGCAGGGATCATCATTTATTAGGAAGCCACTCAACTACAGTGTGGTTAGAAAAGCAGTCTGGAACTATCTTACTACCACTTTATCATGACACGGTAGGGACTGGGGAGCTGACGGCTTTTAAAGCTTTCTCTGATGCAGTGTAGTGCATGGCCTCTGGTCATCAATGGTTCATAGTAAGAGGTGTGCTGCCCTTAGGGAGTTTGCAGCTAACAGGTGGAGAGCGGTAGAACCCAATAATTAGCAGGTATTATATGGTGCTAGAGAGTACACACAACCAAATCTGTAGAACGGAGTTCACCATACAACAGGAAGTCAAGTGGCCTTTCCAAGATCAACTAGGAAGCAGGGTCTTAGATCTGGTTCTATTTCTGACCCTCTACAACTTCTCAAAGATGGCTCCCATTGCCTCTTCAGTGTCTCTAAGGTTAACGGTCCAGAAGGCATGAGGGACAGAAGGACAACAATTAATTTATGAACTGTGAAATGGATAGGATGTGACATTTAAGTATATATGATCACAAGATGGTTGGTTCTGTAGTAGGGAAAGAAGAGATATTGCTGGCAGTATTGGGAGAATACACTGTCCGGAATTCTCAGTGGTCCACTATAGACCTTCCCAGAGAGAGACGGTATAGTCCAACTGTGGATTCTACCTGTTTGCTTCCCTTGCAATGAGGCCGTCTGGGGGTAAGGATGTCTGCTCCCTGATGAGGCATGGAAGGACTCTTGAGATGGTGGTCAGGCAACTGAGCTATGAGTTCTGAGCTGCCCTGACCTGTAAGAGATTCTGGGGAGCTACCAAATTCTTCTAAGCATCCATCTCCTCTTTTGAAAGAAGGTGGTGTTTATACACACCCTGTCTCCTCTCATGAGCCCCATGCCTACTGTGTGTTATACCCAGTCAGTCTCTTCCCATGTCTTAAAGGACTAAGGAAGAAATGCTGTCAAAGGTCAAGTGCCAGCTGTGCTGTGGGCACACAATGGTTGCTCAGGGAAGTCTTTCTCTGTGCTATAGTTCCTTTGCCAGCCCCATTCTGCAAAGGGTTAGAATGACGAGCTGAACTCCGTCACAAATCCTGTGCTACTTTCCCCCCGACTCTACTTCAATGCCAACCATCTAATAGCTGTAGCTGTGGAACTACAGTTTACAAAAACCTACCAGAAAAGCTAGAAGGGAGGAGCTTGAAGGCTCAGGGCACAAAGTCATGACAGGCAGAGGGCAACATTAACTTCCCTGCTTTGTTTATACACATCACATGCCTGTATTATAATCATGCACATACAGATTGCAGGTTAATCAAATATTTCAATGTATTTAAGAAGATGGAGATATTAACTACCCAATTTTGTCATTATATACTGTATTTAGGTATCAAATAATTGTACAGAATCTCATAAGTCCACACAATTAAAATAGTAATTTATAAAATTAAAACACAGAGCTGGGGAGATGGGTCAGATGGGTCAAGTGCCTGCTGATTAATTATGAGATCCGAGTTCAGATCCCTAAGAGCAGGGTGTGGGTGTGTGTGCACCTATACTCTTAGCAATGAGGGTGTTTTGCAGAAACAGGAGGATCTCTGGTATTTTCTGACTAGCCATTCTAGCCAATGGGTGAATCCTGGGTTCAGTGAGAGATGCTGTCTCATAAAAAGATACAGGGAAGAACAATGATGGATTCCTAACATTGAACTCTGGTTTCCACACCATGCAAATACATGTGCTCCCATGGACACATGTAGACACACACACACAGACACATATACTACACAAAGATGCATACACACAACAAAAGTAAAAAAATAAAAAACCCAAAACAAAACTGTGCCCATTCAACCACAGTATGTGGCCACTGTGTTAAAAGCACCAAAAGGATGGTTTTCAGATATAGAAGAATGTCAGAGAAACCTATACCACAAGGAACTTCAGCCTCCTGTGGCCACTAAGAAGGGTAATCATACACATTGAAGCTTGCCCAGTGTACCCCTGCAGCTGTCTAGTGGGAACTTGCCCAAAATCCTGCAAGACTACAGATCTGCAGAAGGTGTAAACAGAATAGCAAGCAGCTTTTTTTTTGAAGCCACGTGTCACTGTCAGAAGCAATAGACTCCACGCACAGGGACTGGATGCCCTGGGTCATGGCAGTATGCATCTGCTTAAGTCTGATTAGGATACATTATCACACTCGGTTGCGGCAGTGGCCTGTGTCCTGGACAACTCAAGTGACAAGAATGATCTGGTGGGCTTGCAACAGCGAGGAGCCGTGGAAGAGGCTAGAATTCAATTCTAGCAGGTGGGAAGTGGCTGGATATAAATATTTTAAGACAACAAATATGATTCAGAAGCTAATTGGAACACACTGATGCCACCCAGGGCTTCTGCCGCGTGACACACAGATGGGAGTGGGCTTGCCGCCTCTGCATCAGAGCGTACAGTAAACCGTGTAGAGGGAGCTGTCCCTCCCAGAGACACAAATCTAGGACCCTGCTAAAGAGCTGGCAGGTGGATCAGGGAGAGACAGGGTGGAGCAGGGATGGGTGCAGGTGAGCATCTCACTTCCTGACTTGAGAAAGTCTCTTGGTCTCTGGAGCCTTCATTTTAATAGAAGCAATAGTGGGCAGTGGTTGGGCCAGATATCTTTAAGTTGTCTAGCTATCTCCCTCCTCTGCCACTGGGGTTTCCTTGGTCCATATCTACCTCTGGGGTCTATATTTAGGACTTAGGAGATAAAATAGTGTGGGGGAATCCAGTCCATGAGTCCTGGATCCAAAGAGTCTGGATTCAAGCATAAACTGTCACTTACTGTAAAGCCAAGCAACACCAGCCCAGACATAGACAAGAGGGGTCCTGCTCTGGATTCTGAGAAACACTGTAGAGGGTATGTCTCTGTTCTCCTTCCCTGTACCTCTTACCAGCAGGATTCATAACCCGTGTTCTGACCATAGGCCATATTCCACATGATTGGGTGTTTTGGGTTGAAATGCCACTGTCCACTCTAGGCTTACCTTTTGAGTACCTGTTCCCCTGCTGACGGCACAACTTTGGGAGGCTGTGGAACTTGAGGAGGTAGGGTTTAACTGGAGGAGGTGGGTCCTTAGAGGCATGCCTTTGAAGATTATGGCTGCCCCTGGCCCCTTCTCTGCTTTCTGCCTTCCAACCTACCATGATGTGAACACCCTCTGCTATGTGGTTTTGCTGCCATGTGCTGGGATGTTCTACCATGCCTCCCCTGCTATGATGGACTGAAATCAAGAGCCAGAACGTATCTTTACTCCTCTGAATGGTTTCTGATGGGTGTTTTGATGCAGTAGCATGAAAATGGCTCATCCACTGGCCTCTGGACCTTTGTTCAAAGACTCCAAGTCAGCTTCCAGGATTATGTTGGTCCTCTCCCATCTTCTGTAGAGCAGAGGGACCATGACACTGGTGCATACAGCCCCTTCCTCAAGCAGTAGCCATTTGGAGTGGGGTGCTGGAGCTTGGATATGTGGACTAGGGGCGTGGGGCGTGAGCCATCAGAAGATGACTCACAGTTTAAGAACTGGAGAAAAGTAGGCAGAAGGGGCTGAGTTATCAACCAGGGACCCCCTCTCTGTGGCTTCCACTTCTGGGATGCCAAAAGTGTGAAAATCTCAAGTTACAGCCAGGCACTGAAGTGATTGTAAAAGTGTATTGGCCAATTAGAATGACATGTTTTATTTAAAAATCTGTAGCTGTACTCAGAACTTAGAAAAATTTATACATGTTTTATATAAGCTTTCGTGTACACTCTTCCCTCAGCCCACAGGTAGTAGGGGATGGTAGATCCTGGGGAAAATGATTAACCATTTGGTCTTATGCCCAATGTGTAGTGAGTATTCAGTAAAAGCTTTAGCTATTAGAATTTGTCCATCACCTGCTGTGAAATAATCCTTCTGTATGCTGTGACTATGTATTACTCTCATTGGTTAATAAAAAAAGCTGATTGGCCTATAGCAAGGCAGAAAAGGGGTAGGCAGGAAAGCCAAAGTGAAAATGTTGGGGGGAAGAAGTGCAGAGTCAGGAGATGCCAGCCACCCTCCTAGGAAGCAAGACATGCTAGAAGAAAGGCAAAGCCACGAGCCACATGGCAATACATAGATTAATAGAGATGGGTTAATTTAAATGTAAGAGTTAGCTAGTAATAAGTCTGAGCTATCAGCCAAGCATTTATAATTCATATTAAGCCTCAGAGCTGGTTATTTGGCAGTCGGGACAGGAAATGTCTGTTTACAATCACCCAGATTGTACATGCATTGGCACTTTGTCATCTCCTACTGTCAGCGTCTGCCTGTGTGGTTCTACCAGCCTGGTGGATCCCTTTCTGTCTTCTCTTGGGAGATTTCTACCCCAGGGACATAGGACCATTATCTGCATGGCTGAAGTCAGAAAACAAGACCCACGCTCCAAGCTGTTTAAAGCCCAGTGACATGGGCACACCAAGGCCTCTTTAAGTGTCACGAGCTCTGCTGGGGCAAGATGTGTGGGAAGCTGACATCGACAAGCCCTGTCTAGAGAGTAAATAAATAAGCTCTATGCAGGCCCAGGTGCCATGCTATGAAGTGTCTTGCTTGGAAACCTGGCTCTTGATAACAAGCCAGTGGGAAGGATGATTCTTTCAATTTAGCTTTGCTATCATTAAACAGCCTTCTGTGGTTCTTGATACGCTTATTTTATTTTCCTGGCCCCATGCCAGTTAAAAGTAGGATAAATGATAACTCTGTTAACGAACACTCCAGCTAATTTGGTGGCAGAGACTGCAGGGGAGGGAGCAGGTGGGACTGTCCTCACACTGTGGGCTCATAACCATTTCGGGCATCAAACATTTATTAAGGGCCGGTAATAAAAGCCCCCAGGATAGTGTAATGGCTCATTCTAAATGCTTCCTGATAATAAAATGAGCATTGATTCAAAAGGCAATATTTAAATTCCATCCACAGCATGTCAAGGAAAGGCCAAGTGTGGCTGGAGTGTGAGAAGCATTGAACCAATTCGCTTAACCATCCACTGCCTGGCAAACAGTATGTTCTTGCCAGGTGGGGACGTGCTAGGAAATGCTTCACTGGGGAGGCATCCCCAGACCCAGCTTCAGCTTCTAGCTCCCTACATCAGGGCTGGGTAGCATTGGGCTTGGTGCACAACCCTTTGAGCCTGCACTGACTCCTTGAAATACAGATGGAGTGGTGGTTGGCTTTCATTGTCAACTCGACACAGTCTAGAATCACCTAGGCAGATGGTCTCAATGAGGGCTTGTCTATATTAGGTTGGCTTGTGGGCATTGTTTCAGGAGGATTGCCTTAACTCGGTTAACTGAGGTGGAGAGACGCACCCTTATGTGGGCAGCACCATTTCATGGGCTGGCCCCTGACTGAGTGTGAAGGGGTGAAGGAAGCTGGCTGAGCCTAAGCAGGCCAGTGTAGGAGCCTGCTGCCATCTCTCTCCGCTCTTGCCTGTGGCTGTGGTGTGACAAGCTCCCGATGTTGTGACTTCTCCCACAGTGATGGACTGTAACCTAGAACTTAAGGCAAGATACATTCTTTTCTCCTAGGGCAGGGCATTTTATCCTAGCAACAGACATGAAGTAGGACCACTGGGGATACCTCTCCTGTTCAGTGGCTTGCAGGGGTAAAGTAATATGGAATCCATATGTTTGGAGCCCCCTCACTACTTCCTTTGAACCCAAAGATGGACTTGCTCCAGGTGAATGCTTGAGCAGCTTCAGGGAAGTTACTCTGTCGTGAACAAATGAAGGGCAGACTCAACAGGCTCCTGACTCTTGTCAAAGCTGTTTAACACAAGCTCCCCGACCAAGCTCCAACCTTGAAACACATCGCATGGCCTTGAAACCGTACACATGGACATGTGTACAGTTTTTCAGGTACTTGGGACACAGCCCAATTCTGCAGGACTGTATGCGAGACCCGGCTCCCACTGCCGGACATCTTCCCCGACACTTCCGGTCCACCTGTGTACTCTGACCTGGTTTCCTCCCTTCATGCATTTCATTCCCTTTCCCTGAAGGCTCCCATTGTCCCTTCATGGACAATGCTCTCTATCCTTAGGGGTGGCTGAAGGTCCACTCCAGGTGGCCCTGGCCTCCCCTCTCCCAGCAGTGGCTATGTCCTCCTGCAGCCTCTCTCTCAGAGCTAAGGTGCACCTCACTTCTGTGGGTCCAGAATCCATGACAGAGGCTGGTGTGAACTCAGCATGTTTCTCTGAGTGGGTCAACTCGGCTCTTACTCCTAGAGATTCTTATCCTGTGCTAGGGATTTAAAAAGAGTCTATCTGCTGAGAACTCACAGATAAATCTGGCCCAGCCCACCTCCTTAATCTGATGGTGCAGACAACCCGGCTGCCCATTTGCATATCCACTTGGATGTCCACGCCGGTCCAAAACTGTGCTCTTCCCAGGCCTTCCCAAGCTGGCTCCTCCTCTGCCCTTCCTGTCTTAGCAGATGGAAACCACATCTTTCTTCTTCTCAGACCAAAAGCTCTGGTGTCATCTCCCTCACTTCCCTTACTCCGAATCTCTGGTGTGGTTGATTCTGTCAACGCTGGCTTTGATACATATCCAGCATCTGGTTCTTTGCCATCACCTCATCCTCGCCTAGATTAGTGCCTAAGGGAGATCTCCCCGGCTGCTCTCGCCCTTCTGGTTATTCCCAGTGTTGTGGTCACAGTGCCCCTATGACAGCGCGCTGTGCTCTTCCCTGCTCACCACTCTCCACTGACTTCCCATCCATGCACATAAGGCCAAGTTCCCATAGCGATAAGACCCTGTATGATCTGGTCTCTGCTGCCTGCCTAGTTCATTTCCACCATTTGCTAGAGACATCCCAAGCGAGCTTCTACCTCAGGACCTTTGCACTGGCTGTTCCCTCTGCTGGGAACACTCCTGCCCTCATGCCACACGGCTGGCATTGGTCCTCCCTCCAGGTCTTTCTTCTTAGATGGACTTTCTCTGGCTTTATCTGAATTCTCACCTCTTCAACATGTGTCCCCTCCCCCCATTTATTGATTTATTTAGCACTTATTGTTCATTGCCCTATGTAGTTCATGATTTATTGATCTCATTTATCTTCTGTCTTTTCCAAGATGTGAGGGCATGGCTTTGGGAATCTCTGTCTTCTATATCTACAGTGGGATATAACACACAGTGCCCCTTACACCAGCATGCTGAATGAATAAATGAATATCTTCTTCAAGGAAAACATTGACACCAAAAGCTCAGCTGGAACCAGTGATGGGTGGGAGTGATGGAACAATGGTTCCAGTGGTGGGTGGCAGTCTTCCTCCACACCAGCAGTAATGGGATGCCAAGTAAGTCCTCAGAGGGCTAGCTATGGGCTCACTCTGTGGGTGAGTTTTAGAGATTGATGTTGTACGGTTTAGTATTACCAAGCTGGCAGAGGCGGAGGTGGTTTTCTCCGGGGAACACTTTGAAAAGGTTTTCAGAGCAGGGAGAAAGCAGCAAGTCCAAGGACCCAAACATCCTACTCCATTGAGAGGCCATCTTCCTTGGCAGCTATCCTAGGTGTGGTCAGCAGGTCAGGACATCCTCTGGGGTCAGGCAAGACTCCATCTAGACTTGATGGTTGGATGTTTGGACTGGTATTAGGCACCAAACGTAAAGCGAAGTCTTCACAGAGTTTCCATCCCTCCATTGACTCAGACATGAGTTTCTGTGCAGAGAAGGCTCCTTAAGTTAGTCACCTTCATTGTCTGTACATAATCTTACACACCATTTGAGTGTCTGAGTGGCCACTTCCTATTATTTAGCTGAAATATTATTTACATGAAATAAGTTTCATGTAGACTTTGCTCCCTGATTAAAGGAAATGTGACCTTCACTGGTCTCTCTTACTCCAGGAATGGTCATGTCCTTCAGGACTGGACACTAGATTCTGCCTTTATTGTGGTGGCTTCCCTGACCCTTAGACATGCAGAACAGACCTAGAACTAATCTTCCTGTTCACTCCTGACATATACAGGCTGAGTACTCTGAGGTGGTTCCTGACCCAGAAGGTTTGTTTTTCTTTCCTCAGACGTATGGAGGCAGTCAAGGCTCTTACTTAATTTCCTTAGGATCCAAGATCTAAATGAGGGCATGGTTTGCTGTCCCCTACTTCAGAATCAAGGGAGCCCCCATCTCTCTCACGGCTCATATGGAGAGTCCTACATTTAGGAAGTGTTAAGAACATACCCTACCTTGAGTCGAGCTGGAGCTTGGTTAACATTTGACTTGTGAGCCTTATATCTATTTCTAAAGGGTGAGGCAGAGGTCTCCTTTTTTTTTTTTTTTTTTTTTTTGAGGATTGGGTTTGGTTCTAAAGTCTGCTTTTCCAACTCTGCAACCATCCAAAGCCTGCAGTAGAACCAGCCTGTGGCTTTTCTGCTCAGTCTCTACCTGCCTCTCCCGTGTTCAGATCTGCCCATTATGATTTTATTATCTGCAGGTTTAGCCCTGGTCCAGCTGCTCGGTCAATAAGAGGCCAGCCTGGCAGT
This sequence comes from Ondatra zibethicus, assembly GCA_004026605.1. Taxonomy (NCBI): domain Eukaryota; kingdom Metazoa; phylum Chordata; class Mammalia; order Rodentia; family Cricetidae; genus Ondatra; species Ondatra zibethicus. Next base: position 29,048 of record PVIU01007491.1, read on the forward strand.
GTCTGCAGGAGCTCTCTGTGCTATCTGGGTGGCATGGCAAGACCACCCTGGCCATCCTGGGGGTCAAGAGGGAAACTTGCCTGTTGTCAGCTCCTTTTGCACCCACTGTCCACCATCCACTCATCTGGGGAGCTACTTCCCAAGTCTTCAAATGGTAGAAACTCTACTGGGACCCCATCAACAGATTAATTTCTCACTCACTTGGTTCAGACATAAGCACACGATCCAAGTCGGGCCAAGTACAGCTCATTTTCAGTATGTGTGCATGCATGTGTGCATGTGCACACTGTTGGAGAATAGGCTTTTCTTCTCATTGGATGTGAAGCTGCAAGAACACCCAATTGGTGTTCTTATGACAGCCACAGTGATGAGAGGCTGAGTCCAAGGCTAAAGGCAATACTGAAGCCAGATGGCAAGACAGGAACCTTACCCAGGTGAGAGCACTTGACCCTGAATTGAGCCGCACTTGAACACTAAACAGTTTATTTGGACAAGCTGTGCAGCTATGTGGTCCGATCAGGTCTCTAGTTCACTTAAATGAGTGTAACATGTTTTTCTTACTAGTAACCTGGAGTGTTCTAGGCACAGAGCCTTTGTGGCTAGCTCTTCACTGGATAGAAGCCCAGCTCCTCTGAACCCTTCTCTCTAGGGCTGTGGTTCTCGATCTTCCTAATGCTACAACCCTTTAATGCAGTTCCTCATGTTGTGGTGAGCCTCCAACCATGAAATTATTTTGCTGCTACTTCATAACTGTAATTTTGCTACTGTTATGAGTCATAATGTAAATATCTTGCATGTTGGAGATCTGCTATGTGACCCTGTGGAAGGGTCATTTGACACCCCTGCCCCCAAGGGTCATGACTCACAGGTTGAGAACCACTGCTCTAGGGTCTGCCATTTCCTCCCTCTGTCCTCAGGAATTAGTCATCAACTCACATCCCACTGGGAAATAAGCCTAGCTCCAGGGAGCAGATAATCTGCCCCCCTCCACCACAGTTTAGTCTTCGAAGCCTGCCCCTGGGTGTCGCTGGCATCATCTGGAGAGCAGCGAGCAGCAAAACCCACAAGCTCCTGTACTGAGCTCCACAGAAATCCCAACAACCAAGATCCATGGCTCCCCAAACCTGTGGAGAACCCTGGTGCTGATGGGTGGAGGGAGAAGGAGTGTGTGAGTGTTTGTGTCTGTGTGTGGCAGGTTTTCTACTTTTAAAAAGTCGACAATATCCTGTACATTCTGTTTCTATCTTGGAGATCTGCAGGCAAATTTATTTATTCACGGTGCTAATGATCATAGTCATAAAGAGAAATGTTCTGCCTTATCAGAATTGAACATTTTCAAATGTCCTTGATGATGGAACAGGTTTCTTTTGTTTGTTTTTGGCTGAGATCGTAACAACGTGAACACTGGGAAATCCTTAACTAGAATCCATAGCATCCTCTTGTCCTGGCTCTGTGTACAACAGCCCCGTCTTGATGGAGACCTGCTTCTGCTCTGGTTGTGCCTGGGCCTTTCCATCCTGCCGTTCTTTACCACCAGCGCTGCTAGTGGGCCTCAGGGCAAAGGGCGTGCAGCTGTGCTGTGTTGGCACACCGTTTCCCACTGATGGTGGTAGGAGACAATTAGGTTGGACTGACAACATTCATTCTTCTTGGGGCCTCGTGGACTCCCTGACATCCTGCTCTGAGATCACAGCTGGGATGGGACTGCAAGAGAGTCTCCAGCTCATCAGTAAATGGTGATGAGAGTTTCAAATCTCATGTTTAGGGGCAGCGCAGGTGATGAGTTTCTCGGAGTTATGGGCATCCTGTAATGAAAACCCAGGACCATAAAAAAAAAGCAGTATGTGTAGGGAGTAGGGGCCCTGGGGCCCTCAGGGTAAGTGACATGGAAGAGCTCTGATTTAATATTTTGATCTCAGAACAGCAGCATTGCACTTATTGGGAAACAGAAACACTTGGGAAGTTTGCTGGCTAAATCCTTGACTCTTTGTCAGAGGAGGTGTACAGAGTCTTTATTCAAGGGGAGTCACCGTTTGTTTACTATGGACTGTGTGTCAGGCCTGAGCTGTTCTGTATTCTCAGGGAGGTGAGTGGTATCTACTTCGGTAGGGAATAAGGAAGCCAAGGCGCAGGAGCCTGGACAGCCTTTCATTGACAGAGACATTGGATCTGAGCCAAGTTCCTCGGGCAACTTGAACCTGCCTGGGCGGGGACTTCTCAGAGTGCAGTCTCAGGCCTGGTTGACTCTGCCCCTTAAGTCTTGGGGCATGGCTGTCTTTTTCCTTCCTATCTCTTAACAATCTCCCATCTTGGGTCCAAAGCAATGCAGAACAGATTTCCCAGGTCCTGGTCTCTTTGATGGCAGAGATGGGATCTGAGGGGAAGAAATCAGCTAGATCCAGGGTGAACTGCAAACCCCCAGCATGGAGAAGCCTCCTGCAAACTGACCCTGAAGAAGTTCTTTGCCCCATTAGGGGGTTGGCTTGCCTCCAGAAATATCGGCACAGTTGACTGTGTTTGTGCATGCTTGTGTGGGTGTGGGTCCTGTGTGTACTGGTGCACACAGATACATGTGGAAGTCAGATGACAAACTTGAGTGTTGCTCCTCAGGTGCTTTCCATGGCTTGCTCAAGACAGAGTCTTTCCTTGGCTGGGAATGTCACTGGCTAGACTAGATTATCTGCCTCATAAATTCCAGCGAGAGTCCCCTATCTCTGGAAATATCTCACATCCAGAAAATATCAGGTGTCTACGAACATTACAGTCTTGCCTTTTTATGTCAGGTGTGGAGATGTTATTAGAGAGCCATCTCCCTTATCTGTTTTCAGTACCCACCCCAATCATCCCAAGAGGTGTTGATGAGAGAGCGTTCTGGGAGCTAAGACGTGGAGGTCCTGCTCTGCCTCTGCTTCTGAACAGCAGCCTGGCTCCTTCTCTCTGAGCCTCAGTTTCCCTCATCTATCAACAGGGATCACAGCATTAACCCTGCCCCCCGCTCATCGTGACAGCAAATGTGGCACTAAGTTAAACTCGCCTGGAACTTCCTGAGCTGTATGCCAGGCGCCACGTTCCACTAGAGGAGAAGGGTGTGCCCTAGAGCATCGCACCATGTCCCTGCCTTCAGCTAATTCACTAGCGTAAAGAAGATGACAGAGGCAGCGGATGGAGTAGCTTACATCTCAAGAGTGTTCTTGGTCTTTGTTTCATTTGGAGCATACGACGGCTGTCTGGAGCAGGCGTAGTAAATATTCTTATCCTCATTTGACAGATGGAAGAAATGAAGGTTGCAGAAAGGAAGATGACTTGCTGCGTAGTAATCATGTCCCCAGTCTGTACCTACAATTCACTGGCACAGGGTTTTCGTATGTGGCATGTCATCAAATCCTAAAGTAAAAAATCCCTGTGTGGTGAGACACATTGCTATGAGACCTTTGTGACAGCTGATTAAGGGAACTGGGCCAGATTGCCAATTCCTGTTGGGGAGGGACCAGACCATCTTCATTCAGCAACAAACAAGGCATCAGGCAATAAAAATGGTTTGGATAGATGCCTTTGGCATCCTGCCTGTGACCCCCTGAACTTAACTACTTTAGTGCATGCTGGCCCCGCTTTCAACTGTCAGCACCTCTGTTCCTTTGTCCCAACGCTTCCTCTTGACAAGCAAAAGCCTTCTTTGCCTATGCACAGGGAAGTTGATGGCCCTGGAAAGTAAGTGCTTGCCAAGCATGTCCTCAAGAGAAGGTTTGAAGCCTCACAATGTCCCCATTCTGCTCTTCAGGGAAGGTAACTCTGAGATGTGTGCCCTACCTTGGCTCTCACAGCTCCTGTGGAGTTAAATTCTAAATGTCCACACTGCCAACATGCTCTACCATGCACTTATTTTGGGTGAACTTCCTCTCCCGTCTTCCTTTTCTACCTCCCCATGTATTTTCTGGGATCATCTCCCAAATAGACTATTTATCCTCTTTTCAGGGCCTGTCTCTAAGGAAACAGACTCCAGCTGGGTTTAGTGATGGCTCATGGGGTGAGTGGAAGAATGGATGACAAACAGAGTGTATGTCTTATCTCTGACCCCTGTCTGAGGAAGGGACTGGGAAGGGTTGGTTATAATGGGCCTTGATGGGCTTCTTGGGGACCCAGGTGGCTTGAGGAGGTATCTTATTACATCCTACTGGCTGATGTTGGTGGGAAGTGGCAGAGAAGAAAATTGATGCCATAAGCTGGTACTGGTTTGCTTGCTCTGGGTAAAGTGGGGGCTGGGACTCTAACCTGGGTAATAAGTCTTCCAAGAACATAGGATGCCCCTGCTCAGATCCTCTCCATTGGCTGTCCAGTTTTCTTGGAATAAAATTCATCCTATCTGAGATTCAAGGATTCCCAAACAAAAGAGTGCACCCCTCCCTTCATGGTACTTGTTGTTTTATTTTTCTATCTCTTCCTTTCCTTTTGATTTTCTCCCTTTAAATTCTTTCCTCCCTCCCTCCCTCCCTCCCTCCCTTCCTTCCTTTTTCTTTTTATTCTATCCAGTCCCAGGGCCTTGTATATGCTAGGTAAGCTCTCTACCACTGAGCTACATCACCAACCTTAAATCTTTTTGTTTGTTTGTTTGTTTTTAATTAAGACAGGTTCTAGCTGGGCGGTGGTGGCACACACCTTCAATCCCAGCACTTGGGAGGCAGAGGCAGGTGGATCTCTGTGAGTTCGAGGCCAGCCTGGTCTATAGAGCAAGTTCCAGGGACAGGCTCCAAAGCTGCAGAGAAACCCTGCCTCGAAAAAACAAACAAACAAAAACCAGATAGGTTCCGACTAAAGTGCCCAAGCTAGCCCAGAACTTGCCATCTCTTGTTGCAACCACCAGAGTGCTGGGATTTACAGGCCCATGCCATCTTTGCCTGCTACAGGAGCTTTGCCCGGAATGCCCCTTCCTCACAGCTCCGCATGTTCCCATCAAGTTTCCTCCTTAGAAGGAAAAGTGGCATCCTTAGAAATCGCTCTGCTGCCCACCCAACTTAGCCGCTCCCGCCACATGGCCTTGTTCTAGCTTCATCACAGAATTTGTACCTGCAGAAGATCTGTTTATTTCTTATGCCAATTGTTATTTTCATTTTTCGTCTAACCTGAAGGCTGAAGAACACTGTTAATCTTGTTCTCTGATGCCCTTGGAACAATGCCTGGCTTGCAGGGAAGATGCAACAAATGTACTGAACTAAACAAAAGCTATCCTGGGTAGAAGAGAGTGACGGCCAGGGAAGCGGAAGCATTCTGGGGTGTGAAGACAATGCCTTTAGCTGCTGTTTGATCTGCTGGTGACTGTTTTGGGAACAGCTGAGAGTCTTTAAATGGGGCAAATGAGTTGTTGGTGGGTTTGGGATGTTGCCTGAAATCGCTGTCTCAGTGGTAGGAGACCCAGAACCCAAGCCTCAAAGCCCACAAAGGTCACGCTCTTACCCAGCAGCCACACAGCCTCCTCCAGGGTTCATGCACTCACCTGAAACAAAGCTCTCTGGCCATTCTACCCAGCGCGCTACCGCATCACAGGGGACAGGCCACCGTAACTGTTTCTGTGATAGTAACACCTTTATTTAGAAATTGTCCCAGTTTTATCTTTTGTCCACGTATAAGCAAACATTTATAGGTTGGTCACACAAATAATTTGTCCTTGGGGAAAAATGTTACTTCAAACTAGAGCTCTCAGGCAGGTGTGTCCAACCCATGACCTACAGGCCACATGTTACCAAGGATAGCTATGACTGCGTCCTAACACATAGTTGTAAATTTACTTTTAAAAATAAGAAAGAATGTTTTTGTAATTCAGTTGAGAGTATGGACTCTGTAGATGATAATGTCATGTCACAATGCCAAAAGGTTGGACCTGCCGGTCTAGACCATGGTTTCTCTACCTAAGCACCATGGACATTTGGTGCTGGTAAGTTTCTTGTGGTGGCGGGGGGGCTGATCTGTGCATTGCAGGGTGTTTAGCAACATGCTCAGTCTCTTCCCACTGCATGCCTGTAACTCCCCGGTTGTGAGAACCAACAATGCATCCTGACCTTGCAAACTAATAGTAGGACACACAATCAGCATCATTTGGAACCCCTGTGCTGAGTTGTAGGAGGGCGGGCACCTCATCTGTTTTGCTGATTGCATCCTCAGACCTGGCTTCAGTTAAGTGCCCATACATATTCATTGGATGAACACAGGAGTGAATGAGTGAACATGTGGATAAATGCATGGCCACAACCAATGCCCCTGGACGGAGCTTTCTGATTCTCCCAGCACCACAGGCCCCTTGCTTCTAGTCCACACCGTCTGTGGACTCCTTGACCAGTGAGCGCCAGATTCTGCTCTAATTTATTCCATCCAACTTCCCATAAATATCCCCAAGCAGGCCACAGTTTCTGGCTTGGTCTATTTCAGCTTTGAGTCAGGAAACCAGAATCTTCTTTCATTCTAAAGTGAAACATGGAAAATAAACAGAATATGGGAGTTCCAGCCATATTCTGGACCTCTGGGGTCCAACTCAAGAAGTTTCTGAGGTGCCACTTCCTCCTGCATCCCCCATATTTCTCCATCTCCCAGACATGGGTGGAGCCAGCATCTCTTAGGGTACACTACAGCTGGATAATGGAGTGATGGCGCTCAGACCCCAAATACGGACATAGGAGGCTTCTATAGACCCAGCTGCTTGAGCTCACTCAGCCTCTGCTAATGAAAATATGAGCTGCATCTGAGCCGAGCCCACTCCCTCACGTGGTCTGCTAAAGACCTTAATATCTCTAGATTCCTCCCTGCTGTCTAAATTGTGGGCATCGTTTCTGACATTTATGAGTTATCTGTGATGCCCGCAAGATTAAACCACCACGAAGGCTCTCCATCTGCACTCGGCATTCCTGCCTCCCTCTGCAAGCTGAGCTAGAATCACATGCGATGAAGCTCACCCCATCTGGGCGAGCCCAGAGGCCAGTGGCACACTTCCAGTCCACACTTGGCATTTTCACCTGTTTGCATGGCACAAGCTGGGGGACAGCATCTCATTTTAGCAAGTCCTGGCTCCCTGAACATCTTCTAAGGACCAAGACATTGGGGATAGACCAGGAGGCATGAAAGGTAGACTTCCCCTCCCTGGGAAGGCCTCACTTCAGAACAAAAGCTGGACACATCTGCCAGGCACACATCCTAGGGACTCCCTGAAAAAATCTGGGGTGTGGGTTGATACCTGAGTTTCCAAGTTGAGAAACTAAAGGGCTACTTGCGACACTTTGCTACTTGGGGGAGTCAACAAAGGGTCAGTCCCTACCCAAAGCCAGATGCTTCCTACTGTAGTTTGGACCAGGAAGATAAACATTCGATGACTTCGCAGGATGGAATAAGGCAGGATGAAAGAAGTGCTTAATAACAGCATAAGCAACGCCCTGTGGGAAAGCCATGGAAGAGAGGATTAATTCACACGCTGGGCTTAATGAGTCCGGGAAGGAAGAACAAAGGCGGTTTTGATTGGTGAGAAATAGGAAGCTTCCAGGCTAAAGACTGGCACACAGCACAGCCCAGAAGTTCAGGGACAGGCAGAACAGGGAGGATGTGGAAAGGGAGAGACAGATGAAGGTGATGTGGGTATGCGGTGAATCCAGCTTGCAGAAGCTCTGGATGGAGGACTAGTCTCATCTGTCCCAGTGTGGCATTCTGCAATGTCACTGTGGCAGCTTAAATGGAGCCACAGAGAGAGCATTTACACTCTAGACATGGCCGATCAGCACCACCTTCCCCGTTTCTAGGAAGCTAGCTGTTCAAACCTCACTAACCTACACTGAGGATCTGGGATAAGCCCCCTCCAAGGTGACCACCAAGCCTCCAAACTGCAATGGATCCAAGCACTCCGAGACATTGAGGCCGACGATAGGAATTCAGAGCTGTGGTTTTAAAATGCAGAGCAGACTCTTGCCCCGTCTTTCTTCCACACAAACTGGAAGCATCCTGCCTAAAGAGAAATAAGCAGCCCTTTCAATGAAGAGAAAATCAAAGCAAAGATCTGACCTACTGCAATTTCTTAGCGGGGAAACGGGAGAGGCACGCACAGCTCCTTCATCTATGACCAATATCGCATTATCCCAGACTCGCTGATTCAGAATTCTCTTCCCATAGATCAGGGCTTTGCCTCTTCCATTACCAGCTAATCCAAATGGACCTGGTGCTAACTTAATTTCCAGGATAATGGAGGCCCGATCTGTTTGCACAATTGGCTCCTGCATCCTGGCAGCATTTGCTGAATCCTTTAAATCAATGAGACTGTAGCAGACCAACATACTCTCTCCTAGTAAGAGCTGGAGCGTCTGCCTAGCCCTCCAGGTGGCCAGTACTCACAGTGGACCAGCTCCAGTGCTAGTGCCTGACAGGGGATGTCCTGGATCCTCACTGAAGCATAGGAAAGAAGGCTCTGTGACTATGTTTTACAGAATAGGAACCAAGAGTCTCAGGGAGGCTGAGAAATATGCCTGCAGTACATAGCTAGCGAGCCTAGGAGTTTGGGATTTCCTTAATCCAGGTCTCCTGGATTAAATGGATAATCTCAATGTAACCAAATCCATGGATCCTTGTAAGAGGGAAGCTGATGTCACTACAGAGCAGAAGGTACGTGATGCTGGAAGCAGAAGTTAGAGATGAGGTTGAGCACTAAGGAAAGTTAGCCACCATCAGAAGCTAGAAGACATAAGGAACAGAGTCCCCTGCTGAAGCCTCCAGAGAGGATTAGCTTTGCCGACACTTCGGTTCCAGCCACGCAAGACTCTCTGAAAATTTCTAGACTGCATAACGAACTTCTGCTGTTTGAAGCAGCTGAGTTTGTGGCAATTTGTTACAGCAGCTGCAGGAAACTCATACACGTTCCAAAGCAAGAGGGAGAGAATGGAATCCACCAGTCCAGCCTTTATGGAAGTCAACATGAAGGTTTCTCAAAAAACGAAAAATAGGCGTCTACCACACAGCACAGTGAAACCACTCCTGGGGTTTGCCTGAAGGACTCTAAGTGAACATATCACAGAGACACTTGCACATCAGTTTTTACTGCAGCACTATTCATAACAGACAAGTTATAGAAACAATACCAGAGTCACCCACAGAGGAGTGAATAAAGAAAGTACAGTATACATAGATGGTAAAATTATTTTTTCAGCCATAAAGAACAAGGGTCGTTCTATTTGCAACAAAGTGCATACAACTGGAGATCATCACAGTAAGTCTAATAAAGACGCACATCATACATTTTCTCATTTGTAGTTCATAGATTTCATGTGATCAATCGTGTGTGTGTGTGTGTGTGTGTGTGTGTGTGTATTATATGTGTGCTGACTAAGTTTGTGCCAACTTGACCCAGGCTAGAGTCATCGGAGAGGAGGGAACCCCAACTGAGAAAATGTCTCCATAAGTTTAGGCTATATGCAAGCCTATAGAACATTTTCTTATTGAGTGATCAATGGGGGAGGGCCCAGCCCATTGTGGGTGGGGCCATCCCTGGGCTGGTGGTCCTGGGTTCTATAAGAAAGCAGGCTAAGCAGGCCATGAGGAGCAAGCCAATAAGCAGCACTCCTCCACGGCCTCTGCATCAGCTTCTGCCTCCAGGTTCCTGCCCTGCTGAGTTCCTGCCTGAACTTCCTTCCAAGCTGAATGCGGAAGGGTAAGTCAAATAAACCATTTCCTCCCCAAATTGCTTTGGACATGGTGTTTTGTCACAGCAATAGTCACCCTAACTAGGACGCTAGGAAAGCAGAAGTGCCACCGTCTACAGAGACCATGGTGACCAGCAGGAAGGGGAAGGGCAAGGAAGAGGTGGTGGTCTGAATGAGAAATGTCCCACACAGGCTTATGTATTTAAACACTTGCTCCCCACTTGGTGGTGCTACTTAGGAGCATTATGGAACCTTTAGAGGGTGCAGCCTTGCTGGAAGAGGTACGTTACTGGAGTGGGCTTTGAGAGTGTTGAGCATGGTACACTCCCATTTTCTCTTGCCTTGGTGTCTGTGGTTGAAGATGTGTTCTCCCTGTTTTGTGCTCTCGTTCCTCTGCCATTGTGGAGTTTCCCTCTGGAACCGTCGGCCAAAATCCACTCTCCCATAAGTTGCTGTTGGTCATGGTGTTTTGTTACCTCCACGGAAAAGTAACTGAAGAGGAAGAGGAGGTAGGAGGCTGTGCAGGAATACACTCGGTGTACAATATATGCTTCATGACAATTTGAAAATCAATTAAGGATGTCAATGGTATGAAGAAACTGGGTGTGAGTCCTTCCCCCAGCAGGGAAGAAATGGTAAGTGCCTTGGGGTGTCCTCAGCTTGCTCTATGCTCCCTCAAGTCCTGTTTTCCATCCCTCTTACACCACCAGCTGAATTCCATATAAACATCACAAGCTATCAATAGGACAGCATTCCTTTTCCTCCACCCACTTCCTTCCCAGTAGAGGGCTAGGCTGCAGCTGAGTGACAAGTGGCGCCCCACTGAACTGGAGTTTTGCTCTTTTGGCCATGAGCTGTGTGATCCCAGGTGAAGCCCTTTACTTCTCTGAACTTCAGGACTGTTCAGATTAGTCCCTGGCTTTAATTTCTGTTTGCTAATGCAAATGAATTCCGCACATTCAGGGTAGAAAATTGAGCCTACCAAGAGAGCATCTCAAACCTCCTGGGTGCAGATTGTTTGTGTTCAGGTCTCATGTAAACAGGTGCCTGAGGATCCCCTGTAGAGCCCTCAATAAGCTACAGGCTGGGAAACCATCCCACAGGGAGAAGAGCCAAGGCAAGGCAATGTGGAAGTATTTCTCTGGTGGCCTGAACCAGAAGTGGGGAGCAGACTGGTCCTGTAAACTGAAGGTAGAGAAAGAAAATCCCACCATCACCCTACTTGGAGATACCCACAGGCTAAACCTGGACATAAGAAGATGAGCTTGCGACCTGGAGAGACTTGGAGGGACGGGCATGAAATGGCAGTGATTCAGCAGCCAGGAAGTTATCAGAGGTGTCAGGATGCAAATGGCTCAGTTCTTGGAGGCCAGGCTTGGCAACAGTGGTAAGATCAGGCCTATGGGTAAAGCTCAGAAGATTAGAAAATGGCTTGATTGAAAGATGGTGGCCTAGGCAGTACTTCAAGTACTGTTAATGTCCTATTTGGGAATCTAAAGCATCTTAAACATTGTGTGAGTGAGGAGACAGTATCTTGCTATGTAACAGCCTTGGTTGGCCTGGAACTTATCATGTAGACTAGACTGGCCTTGAACTAACAGAGATCCACCTGCCCCTGCCTCCTGATTGTTGGAATAAAGGCATGTGCTACCACACATCAGTCTTAAATGTTTTTTAACTTTATCTTCTTGGCCTGCCAGGTAGACAAGTGTTAAGAGTTCTCTGGAGCTGGGTGGCATTCCTCCTTTACCCGATAGGCTAGGTATCTCTGCTGCCAAACTCTCTGAGCCATTTCACTTAGAATGTGGACATGCTCTTTAGATGGTGTTCTAGTTTCGCTTCTGTTGCTATGATAAAATACCCCGACAGAAAGCAACTCAGGGAAGAAAGGATTTATTTGGCTTACATTTCCAGGTTATAGTCAAGGAAACCAAGGCAGGACCAAAGTGACATCCATCGTCAAGAGCAGACATAGAGTGTACTCATAGATCCTGGATTGCTTCTTTGCTCTTGCTTGCTCTCAGCTAGCTTTCTCTGCTTCTATCGCACAATTTAGGATTCCCTGACTATGGAAGTGTGCCACTCACAATGGGCTTGCTTCCTACAGTCATTAATAATCAATACAACCCTCCTAGCAATGCCTACAGGCCAACTTCATCTAAATAATTCCTCATTAAGACTCCTTCCAAGTGGTTCTACATCATTCCAAGTTGATAGTTAAAACTAACCAGCACAGATGCTCAATGTGAGATTTCATGGGATTGGCTATGGTGACAGGCTAGACCTTGGATTGCTTATTCTCTCTCTAGCCCCCATGACAATCCCTATACACAGAGAGAAGCATAACACAGAAGCTACCACACAGGGAAGCTTGCTGGTGCTATTTTGTTTTTGAGGCTGACAGAACCTATGCCATTGCTCTCCCTGGACTTGAAAGCATCTATTTTTCTTTCTCCCTACGCAGCTACTGTTCTATAACATTCAAAACCAAATTTCTATGGGTTTCTCGTTTGGAGTGTGCCAAATGGCTAGGGTTTGAATAGGCAAATAGCTGCTCTTCAAGCTCAGAAGCATCCATGACTGCACCTGAGGTTTCTGCCAGTAGCTCTAGGCTTCCAGCACCAAGCGAGGATTTCAGATTGCAACAGGCTGAGGAACTCCATCCTGCTGAGTCTACAGCTTCTTAGTATCACCCCTCTCTGTCTCCTCACCATATAGCCCTTTCTCAAGTATAGAGTACATGGAGTTACTAGTCAAAGGGCCAGCTTCCCAGAGACTATATCCTGCTGTGCTGACCTTTAAGGGGATGGGTGAACCTTTTCTACATTCGATTCTCCTGGGATGAGAAAGGGGTGGATAGACATCAGAGTTCCCAAGCAGCAGGCTCTTATATGTCTGTCTTCTTTGATTCAATGCTGTCTACTTTGCATGAACACTGCAACCACACACGTCTCTCAAACAGTGCTTATAAGGAAATCCCTGGTTTCAGTGTGTATGGGTTATGCTGGGGCTTTGTTACAGGTGGATAGCAGAAGGGCCTGAGACTGCATTTCTAATGAGTTCCTGGGTGATGGCAAGGTTGCAGATCCCTGAGGACTTAAGGGACCATGCTAAAACAAGGACACAAGCTGGAGGGTTCTAGCAGGAAAAGTCACGGATGAAATGACACAGCTCCCCATCTCAGTGACTGTGGTAGGTGGGCGATAGATGCCACCCAATCCCCAGGACAAGCCCGGAGGGCCAGGATTAGAACCAAATTTCACAGATGAGGGGACAGAGAAGCTCAGGGATCAGCAAACACAGCCCCAGAAGCATACCGCTGGCAAAAGGAGGCGGCGACTGAGCTCCTGCACCCAGCTTTTGTTCTTCCTCTACTGAGCAGCTGGTGTATCAATGGAGAGGAAGCCCTGATCCAATCCACCAATGAACAAAACCCGACCACAGAAGCCAACGTATGGATGAAGAGCCATCTCATTCTTCACTCAAAAAAACAAAAACAAAACCGTGTAAAACGATTCCTCACCCATCAATAGAGACATGGATATTTTAAAGTAAAGATGGTGTGCAGGGAAAAGTGTGCTGGAATGAGAATCCTCACACACTTCTGGAGAGAGTAAATTCAGCTATTGATTGGAAAACGGATGGCGGGCATCACAGGTCTTCAAAATGTTGCTGCCCTTCTGTCTCTAAGAATCTGTCCTAACGAAACCTTGAGGTTGTGCAGGTCAGAGCTGTTCGGGAGACAGACGGTGGAGGTGGTAGAGAACTGGGGTGATGCAGCGGAGGGTCCACATCGTGGGATTTTGTGAGGTCATTGAATGATATGTATGTACTTACATTGTTGGGGGGAGTGGTCTAAAATCATTCATGGATAAAAACGGGTGCTAAAAATAACAAAGGCAAAACCAAAAATCTTAAAGGAGATCGAAAGAAATTCAGTTCACATATTTGAATTGAGTTGTAGAATTATATATAATCATTTTAAAGATATGGTTTTCCCAAATATTTTTAATTACATGTGACTTTTATGGTGCATTTAGAAATCAAATAGCTAGAATTTAGATATAAAATAATTTCCTGATGTTAAATATGTCCCTATGTCTAGGACAATCTCTGAAACCATCAGGAAGTAAACCAATAAAGACACTAAGCATGGTTATTGGCACACACCACAGACCACCCTTTGAACACTGAGGGGGAAGTGCGCTTTGCAGATGGCCTGCAGTCTGGAACAGGGGAGAGGCCAATTAATTCTTATCTCTGGAGCAAGCAATGGGCCCTGAGTCTGGAGTGCAGAGGGGAGGGCATAGAAGGAGAGTCTTAGGCATGAGATGTCCCCTAACCATGAAGAGGCTCTAGGGCAGCGTGAGACAGAAAGGCCCTGAATAGAATGTCTACGAACACTCGAAGGGAACCAGCGGGAACATGCTGAGCTCGGGAAGCCATTCCGTTGTCTGGCCTGGCCTAGAGAGGCTGTACATGAGGGTGGGAAGAGATGAGCGGGGCAATAGCTAGGATCATACAGAACTATAGTCATCTTGCAGTGGGGGCTGATTTTATGTAGAAGGTACCAGGGAGGCCCAGCAGAACTTTAAAGAGAGCGAATTCTGACTGGGTTGGAAATCAATGAAGATCACACCTCTGGCTATCTGGCTACAAAGTGAGGGAGTTGAACTGTGCTTCAGTGGGCAGGGTGGTAAGGAGAATGTTGACGTAATTGAAGTAAGGCTCATGGGGGTGAGTTAGGGATGGATAGGAATGAATAGACGGGTGCTCAGTACAGTAAATCAATAGCTCCATGTCTTCCAAATTAACTGGCTGCAGATGTTTTGGGAGAGAGGGTCCTCCCAGGATTATAGCGGGTAACTAGTTGACTGGGATGTTTTTAACTGCTAATTTACAGGCCTGGTTGTCAGGGCAATTAAAAACGGACCATTTTATGGAACAAAGTATAATCTAGACACACCTAATCACGCCACATAAAATGAAGGTGTACCCACTGACAGAATGCCATGTCTTCTTGAGCAAGCTGTGGGCCTCTGTGTTCTGGAAGGTCCTTGTTCAGCGCTGAGCCATTCCACCTCTGAGAGCAATGCCAAGGTGGCCTAGTTCAGCAGGAGGTTCATGCTTTTGCAGAAAAATAGGCAGTGTTCCCCAAAAGTATTTGCTTTAAGGACAGATGGGAACCCCGAGCTGATAAGGGGCATGAAGGTTGGAGAGTGAGCAGATTATGCAAGTGGGCTGACTTCTGTGAAGCGCTTAGGAGTATAAGGCAGAAGACCTTCCCTCACAGACAAATCAAGGGTGGGAGAGATAGATCAATTGGCAAAGTGCCTGCCATGCAAGCATGAGTTTGGCTCCCTAATACCTCTGTACTAGTAGGGCACAGTGATGCGTGTCTGTACTCCTGTACTGTGATGATAGAGACAAACAGAGCCCTGGGATTCACTGGTCAGCAAGCCTAGCTGAATTCATGAGCTTCAGGCCTAAGTGAGTGATGCTGTCTACAGAATGAAGAGTGAGCAAGGAACAGACCCAAGTAGACCTTTGGCCTCTCCATGCACATACACGCCATAGACTCACAGAGCCGCACAAATCAGAACATACACACAGAATGAGAAGAATCATGGTGTTATGGTTTGCTATTGTTTATTTGTGAAACACATATGCACACATACTCACTTTACAAATGAGAGTCAGTATTAGTATTATCCTGTAGTCAATTTCACGTCATGATGCTATGGCTCAGTCAAACTGCAGCCTGGGACTTCAGCTCTTGAATGCCTGAATTTTCCTACATGTTGTACCAACCTCATTTAAACATTCAGTGCCTATTCTCTCCTGGAGGACCTTATAAACCCAAAGAGGCTCCCAGCAGCCTTGCGTCAGACAGAATCTAGTCTCTAGCGCCAGACATAGCTGGGCCTAGATTCACCTTCGTTCTCTTTCTAGGTGACCTTGGGCTTATCTTCTTTGAATCTCAGCTTTCTTCTTTGTGAATCAAGGACAACAGCATCACCTTCAGGCTAGTTATGATGATTAAATATTCAGAGACAGGTGAAACATCCAGCCCACAGTAGCCATTCAATGCCCCTTACTTCTTTCATCTTTCCAGAAACTTCCAGAGTGGCAAGATTCACTATTGCGCTCAAGGGCTTGCTCAGTAACAGCGTCTACTCTGGGTCTTATAAGAGAAGACCTGGGGAGCAAGGTCCAGCTCTGTCTGCTTTGGATACTGCACAGAAGCTATCTTATGGTAACCGAGCCTTGGGACAGTCTTGTAGAATATGGAGATTTCTGCAGCAAAATCTCCTTTTAAAGACAGTCCTTCTTTGCTACAGAGTGCAACTTGTACTTTCAAATGTTTTTAGTTAAAATAAATTAGCCATGCTGTTGACTCTGGCAGGGGACCACAGGCTGTGTTCTCGGTCTGCTCCGCTGCACTGTAGTGAGATCCCGATTGGAGTTCAGCGAGCAGAGACTAGCTTCTTGATGCTGTGGGTGGGCACAGGTCGAGGGTGCAGAGAACCAGGCTCCCATAACAGCTCCTCTACCACCCGCTCATCCTGTGACCTTGGGAGTGCCCCTGACTACTCCACTCAGCTCTCCACCCTTAACCTCCACGCATTCAGAAGTACTGTCTGTTTGGGTGGAAGCGTCACCCCAACCTCTGGAACCCATATATCCAAAGAGTCTGAAATGTTCAGGTTAAGGCTTCATCCCAAGCCCTCTCCCCTGGGAGTTGTCTCAGTCCAGACTCCACCCCCGAGAAAGCCCGCCAAACAATGACCCATCCCCAGAGATGCTCAAGACCACTTCCACAGGATATTTAAACAGCCCCCTAGAGAACAAACACGTGGTTTTCCAGTCTTCCTTTCCTGTTTCCTCTCTGGGGGAGGGGGGTGGGGGGGCTCCATCCGGGAGTACTGGTATCCATTAAACCTGGCCTTTTTCTAATTCAGTTTGATTTGGTCTGATTCAGATTATTGCGTCAGCAGAGCAGCTCTTCCGATGCAGAAACTTTTCACTGTCCAGTGCCTAGCATAGCAGGACTTAAACTATGCTGGGTAAATAGACTTTGCGTCCCTTTCCCTAAAAGGTGGATAACTCCTGCCTTGAAGGGTAGTATTAAAGATCCAGAACAGGGCCTGGGGGAGATGACTTACTTGGTGCACAAGTGTGAAGACCTGAGTTTGGATCCCTAGCACACATGTAAAGAGCTGAGCGTGGCAGTACAGCAAGCCTTCCCTCTACTGAGGAGGCAGAGACAGGAAGATCCATAATGCTCGCTAGACAGCTAGTCTAGCCAGTCGGTGAGAGGCCCCGACTCACAAAGGGAGGTGGAGAGTGATTAAGGGACAAATCCCACACTGATTTATGGCCTCCATATGTATGTACACATACATGCACATACATACAAATGTACATACGTACACACACACACACAGAAGAGCCAGAAGAGGGTTTACTGTGCAGTGCCCCTTGCTCACACAGATGCCTACTCCCTGAGAGCTGACTATTCTTATTAGTGTTATTAGCAGAGCATTGCTTCTGGCGGATGTAGGGGGTGTGACTTCATCCTCTAGTCACGCACGGCAGTTAGGCCTCACACACAGTAGGAGTTCAGTAAGCGATAAGGCTTGAAAGCCTATTTTCCTGTCAGTCGCCAGCATAGACTGTAAGCCAGATCTGTCTGCTCAGGGCATCTTTCCTTCTCCCTCCCTCCTCTCTTCAGGGA
Source organism: Ondatra zibethicus (assembly GCA_004026605.1). Classification (NCBI taxonomy): domain Eukaryota; kingdom Metazoa; phylum Chordata; class Mammalia; order Rodentia; family Cricetidae; genus Ondatra; species Ondatra zibethicus. The sequence continues at coordinate 46,445 of PVIU01007491.1, forward strand.
ACACAGTGATAACTGGGGAGCTACTGTATGGATCTGCTATGCATATTTCCCAACCCCGCCCTTATAAGGAAGAGCCCAACAGAGCCCAGGGAATTATTTTTGGTATTTTATCCAGCTATTCTCATCCCTAACACTTTGCGGTGGGTGGTTAGAGCTGGTGATTTTCCTCTGTTTTGTGCAAACGAGACCAGAATAAACAGTGCAGGGTGAGTCACTTCAGACTCTTAGCGCTTCAATTACTTAAAAACTCAAGGGCCCAATGAAGCTCAGAATGTCACCTTTTCCAGAACAGCCATAAGCAGATGGGAAACATGCCATGTTCTGAGTAGTCCGCGGCTTCTCGGCACAGGAGATCTGCAGCTAGCTAGCTAGTAGCGCCCAGAGGGAAGAGCTGCAGAGGCAGCTGCCACTCCCTCCAAGGACTCCACACATATTACTTCCTACCTTGCTTCATTTAATCGTTGCTATGACCTTGTGAAGTATTGTGAAGTAACACACTTAATGCCACCAAGGTAGTAATGGCCTCCATACATATTTCTTGCCGACCTCGGTGTGGGGCCACTCACTCTTCATGCCTTACATCCACATTTTGAATCCCCACAGCAATTCTGTGACATGCCTATTGCTCTCCACTTCAGAAAGGAGGGACCGGAAGCTCAGAGAATGGGAGAGACAAGAAAGAGAACATTTGCTTTCTCTGTCCGGGGCTCCATTCCCTACATCTGACTCCGTTATCAGGGACAATGATGAATGTTCAAACATTAGTCTGTGTCACAAGAGAAGCCAGCAAGTGATCAGGGTGTCAGGAACATTGTTACCGCAATGAGAGAGAGAGAGAGAGAGATCAAGGCCCAGAAACTGGTATGTCTTTTATTTATCCTTTGGGTCTGTCTCAGTTTGATCTGGAAATAAGAAGAAATCTGCAAGAAGAGACTTTGTGTTGTAAAGTCTATGAGTACGGAACTCCTCCTCCTCCTCGGCACTGGGGAAAACGATGTATAAGATTTGGATTTTAAAGAGGATCAAAGAGTAAATTGGTCCCTTTAACATATGATTCTGTAGAAGTTGCATGATAATCATGAGGAACTATTTATTAACTGTTTTCCTTTTTCAAAAAAACAAACAAACAAACAAAAAGCTTGGACCAAGAAATTTGTGTTGTGGAAGCTTTGAAATGTGGAGAGTGTCCAGAAAGTCTTTTAAAATAAAAAAGTTTGTTTTAAAGTTAGTAAGAATTTAAATTTATTTCTCTGTAGAAATAAAGTTTACAGGTAAAGGGCAGGGAGATAGATTGAAGGGGAACAGCCAGAGACAGATCATATGAAGTCAAAAATAGAAAAACAAGGAGGGGGCTCCAAATGGGGAAGACAGAAGGAGGGCAATACAGACATACATGGAGGGACAAGGGACAAATAACACCAAGGTTGTTTGAGAAAGCCTGAAGGAATCATTATTTTACATTTGCCTAAAATTATACACAACATGTATAACTCCCCCCACCTGTGTATGTGTGTGTGTGTGTATGTGTGTACGTGTGTGTGTGTGTGTGTGTAATAAGCCACTTGGGTCACAGTGCTCCCCACAAGAGCCATAGACAAAGAAAAACCTCAGTACCAGGTATGAGAAATCTCCTTTTGAATGGTTGGCCAGGGTAATCCGAGTGATTCTCAAAACAATACAGATTACCCATATAGCCCTTGACTGCCTCTCAAGGGTAGAGGGCAGCCCCTATTGCTGAAGTCTTCACATGCTTAGGACACAGAACTTAGATGTATGGAGCTGGATCTGACCTTAACTCCTCCTCCTGAGTTCTGGCTTCCATGGCAGCAGAAACACTATGCAAACTACTAAGGGAAGAAAGCAATTAAGGAGTCTCACCCAGCTGTAGCATCTCTGAACCACAACAGTGACCAGCATGGCAAGATAACATCAAGGTACAATTAAGTGGCACTCCCATGTTGGAGGGAACCAAGAGCTGTCTAATTAGACTCAACAGGAGGGACATCATGCCTGGTTCCAAGCCTAGCCATCTTCCTGGGGCTAGTGAGGTCATGGACATTAGAAAATAATCTACTACTGCACTTTGCCAGACCAGCATAATTCCTTACTACATTAGGATACATAAATCATAATCTAATCTCCTAGTGTCGCCATCACCCCTCATCAAAGAAGCCCATCTTTACAGCAAACAGAGAGCATCACAGAAAAACACAGTTGCACACAAGTGGTTCATGAACCACAGTTGCACACAAGTGGTTCATGGGGAGCCCAGCCACCACAGATACAACTGTATCCCTGATCTTGCATTTGTGTTTCAAGGGAACATCTCAGAAGAGGGGTAAGATTGTAAGAGCCAGAATACCAGGAAATCCTCACTGAAATAGTCTCTCCTAGAAACGGCTACATAAATAAGGGGAGCAGTGGCAATCTCAGCGAGCATGTTCATGTGGAGGGGGACAGTTTCACAGAGTCCCATCCCTAGGCAAAGAACTACAGGCGGTTAAGGACTGTGGAGAGGGAAGAACTAGCCTCTCTCAGGGATGAGCTTCCTTACTGGTTGTTCAATGCAGAGACCATGTACACACAAACCATGAAAACAGAGGCAGCAGGTTGTACTTAGGTATTTGTGTGTGCTCACATATGCACACACGGGTAACAATAGTTATCAAAGAAAATGAGGCTACCAACTTGAGGGGCGCCATGGGAGGGCTTGGAGGAAGGAAAGAGGAGGAACATGATGAAAAATATGTTTCCATGTGGCGCTCAGTTTCCTAGGCTAGCCTCCCCGACCCTAACACAGTCTGTATATCCCCTTTGAACAGGCTTATAATTCTGACTGTCACTGCCAGTATTAAGAAGGCTATTTTGAATTGTGTTGGGGGCTATCTGGAAATCTGGCTCTTCTCTAGGGTATGTAAATTAATTGTCTGTAATGGTTAATAGAAGAATGTGGTGATCTGAGAGTGTCCTGCACAGCTTTGCTGTGGCTAAAAAAGAAACATGGTAGCTGGGGAAGGTCTCACACAGTTAGTCACAACTTCAGAGTGTGAGGGCCCCAAGCAACAATTAAGCAAAAACCAAAACACAAGGAGTAGACAAAGCACGAGAGCCACACAGTAGAATGTTATTTAGCCCCAAACAGCAATAAAGCCCTGCACATGCCCAACATGGTTAACCCTTGAGGACGTTATGCCAAGAGAAGGAAACCAGTCAGTCACAAAAGGTCACATACTCTATAAATCTGTTTATATGTCCCAGAAGAGACAAGACCTCCAGACAGAAGGCTGTCTGATGGCTGGAGCTGGGGAGTGATGGCGTGGGCACAGGCCGGTTTGGGGAAATAGTCTAAAATTCAGCCACAGTGCCAGCTTTGCATCCTGTGTATGTACTACACACCTTAAATCGCACATGCAGACGGGTAGACCACATGACATGCAAATTTCTATCTCAACAACCCTGTTTTTCCAAAACAAAACTTAGCAAAGCAGTTGCTCTGGTGAGTTTTCCGCTCTCCCCTGGCTCAGGCCTGCTAGCTGCTCACAGCCACATGTGGGACCATTCACCAGTGGCGCTTTGCGATTGACGCAACACTCTGTATATCTCTTACGGGAACATCTTCTGCAAACTGTCATCAAATAAAAAACCACAGAGTAGCTGCATTTTCAGCTCCTACAACACACTTTTCTTAACTACCTGTTCTTTACTAGATGACATCGGGAAGCCAGGCTCTCACAGGGGAGCAATGCTGGGTTCACACCAGGAAGCCAGGCTCTCACCAGGAAGCCTGGCTCTCACCGGGGAGCCAGGCTCTCTCTGGCGAGCCACAATCACACAGGTTCTCCTAAGAAAGTCTGGCTCAGAAAATCACTTTGATGTGCTGCAAGCCCTAATTAGCCCCGTTTTAGATCCTGTGTCTTCCTGAACTGAACACACAGCCCCATCTCCTTCCCTCCTTCCAAGTGTGTGTCTTCTAACTGCAGTCTTCTTTGAAAGAGGAAAGTAAACAAACCTCTAAACATGGAAGGTTTTCAAATAAAGTAATTAGTGTATTTTACGGAGAGCTCTGACTTAGCGGCAAAGCACAGTTCTCCAGGTGCATCTGAATCTTTCCTTCCTTGGAATCAGCCAGGACAGGACCTGACCACTTTAAGGTGCAAAGTGGATCCGTGTCAGGCAACCCCCTACTGCAACTCTCTTAGGAACAGTGAGAAGAGTGGGCATGCAGAGACCTAAATCCTACCATGGGTTCCTGGGCAGATGCTGTGCTATGATCCAGATGAGGCCGGATGACTGGTGGTGGAGGCCCTAACTCTATATCACAGGCACAGTGTTTGCAGGGAAGAAGATAAGGAAGGTTCCGGAGACTTGACTTTACATAGTAGAAGAGACAGAAACTTGTGTGCCCCTCTGTTTAATTTATTTTCTCCGGTTTCACGGACAGATTTGTGTCTGGGAAAGGGCCGCTTGGGTGGACCCTGTGTGACCGGGACACATTGTCTCAGTGCGGAAAGTAGTGTCAAGCACAAGCTGTGAACACAGGGTCAGGTGTGGTGCATTTAAGCTTGGCCAAACCTGTGATAAAAGCAGCAGGGCTGTGTTAGAGCTGGTGATCCCCCTCTGGCTTGCCTGAATTATTATGCACTTGCTTTCTGGGCCTTGAATTATTCATGAGGCCAATTATGAAATAGGATGCTGATTGGTAATCTCCAGCTGTGGTACCTGAGTGTGCAGGGATGCCTCATCTCTTTCCGGGAACCACGAGGCCGGGCTCAGCAGCTTGTGGGATGCAGGACTTTGTGGGAGCAGGAGGTGGCAGAGAGGGGAGAAGAGAGGTCAGAGAAGTTAGGTCACTGGAGAAACAGGGCAATATATTCAGAGGAGGTGGAAGTGGGGTGATCAACCAGTGGGCTAAGATACTGGGGATAAAAGAGATGAATCCACTCAAAGCAAGAGCTGGATAAACATCCTGTGAATGAATGAACGAATGAACGAATGAATGTGAAGAGTCCATGCATGAACAGGAGGACAGAAGGACACTGGATTTCACTTGCTGCCTTCCATTTCCCTGTTGTTTTGTTTAATTTATGATCCTGTGATGTGGGTGTTAATGCCACTGCTTCACAATGCTTGAAGCTGAGCTGCCTCAGAGGCCTACAGTCTCTCCTGCAGTGGAAACTTCAGATAATGACTCTAACCCACGCCCACTGGCCAGACATGAATAGGGGACAGGTGGCCTTAAATCTTACCAACTCTATGGGATCTGGAATCAACTAAGAGGCCTGTCTCTGGGCGGGTCTATGAGTGCAGTTCCAAGAAGGATTAACCGAGTGGGGCAACCCCCACCCCCCAGCAGAGTGGGAAACACCTTCCAATGGGTGGTCCAAGTACAAAGAGGCCCAAGGAAAAGAGTGTGGTCTGCCTCCGGCTATTTCTTCCTGGCAAGTGTATCCATCATATTGTCACCACCACCGCCATCTTGGACGACATCAGACTCCAACTTCTTCGGCATTTCAACACACACTGAAGACCAGTGACTCTTTAGGATATCTTCCAGGACTTCAGTGGCAGATTGGGACTGTTGAGGCATTTGGCTTTGTGGACTGAGTAGTGTAGCATGATTAATAAAAACCCAGAGACAGATACTGGGGTTCAACCTGGAGGTCAGAAAAGCAATGTAGTGATATTTCATTTGTATGTTAATAAATAAAACTTGCCTGAAGATCACAGAGTAAAACAGCCACCCTGGTCAGCCTTACAGACCAGGCAGTGGTGACACGCACCTTTAATTCCAGTAGCCACACTAGTCTGCCATAGAAACTGGGCGGTAGTGGTGCACGCCTTTAATCCCAGCCCCAGAGAGGAATATAAAACAGGAGGAGACAGCTCTCACACACAGTCTCATTCTGAGACTCCTGGAGGCAGGATCGCTATTTCAGACTGAGGTAGAGGTAAGAGCCAGTGGCTTACTGTTTTGCTTTTCTGATCTTCAAACAAACTTTATTTATTAAAATACAAATGAAATATCACTACAGAGCAGCAGATTTTAGGCCTCTCCAGTGTGCAAGTGGCCTTCGCAGGACTATTCAGTCCCCACGGTGCAATTCATTCCAGTCAGTTCCCTTTTATAATATGAATGCATTCTGTTCGTCTGCGCTGAACACAGGCAGCAAGGCAATGCGCACCACACAACTGTAGTTGAATTGGTAAAGGAAGTATCTAGAACTTTGCTTCCCCAGGGGGATGAGAGGGTGGGGGACCCAGGTAGGCTCAGTGACTAGAACCTCAGTCTGAGTCTAATGGGGATGGATGAATTCCTCTAGAGGAGGATTGATGGGTGCTTCTGGCCTCTCTACCTCCCCCGTCTCTGTTGTTCCCAGCATTGCAGAAGGTAGGATGTGAACATGGCAGCCTTTAGGGGGTCAACTGAACCCTCTATTAAATGGACTCTCCATTAAAATGGAACATGCTTGTTTCCAAGGATTGCTGCCCCCCCGCAAAAAAAAATGTGTATATATACAGAACTAACCTAGTAGTGTGGGAATGGGTGCTAGATCAAAACAAAAACTTCCACCTGGGTGGCTAAGCCCCATGCTCCATGCATGGCTGAAGGTAGAGTATCAATTCTGGCCATGCCATTTATGGGCTGTGTGATTTGATCAACTTACAACCTCTCTGAGGCTCAGCATTACCCTCTGTAAAATGGGGATGCTAACAGCTCCTTCCTCACAGAGCTCCTTCAGGGATTATTGCATCTAAGTACTTACAACAGGGGCCTGGCATCTTGCCAAGAGTTACTTACCATGAGTAATTAATGACGGTCCATAAATACAGTCCTTAGTAACACCCTCTCTCCCCTCTCCCCTCCGTCTTCTTCTGGCCAGGTGGGTAGCCAGTCAGTGCTGGCTCCAAGGGGAAGCTGGCCCCTGCAGCTGAGAGGCTGGGGCTGTTCATCAGTCCTACAGCTCAGAAAGTAAAGTGTTAGTAGCTAAGGGCAGCTTTCCTGGGCCAGCTGAGGCTTGGGCAAGAGCCACGCTGTGGCAAGGCGGCACTGGCCACACTTACTAGGCATAGCCAGGGGCAGCCAGGGGAGAAGACATGGCTTTGTTTACCCTGGCATGATAGGGACCACAGTACTGCCTTCGTCCAGTCACTGAGTTAATCACCTAACAGCTGTCAGGTCTTTTCACATCAGGCATTTACTCTCCTCTCTCATTTTCTTTTTCCATTGATCAAGAGTTTATAGACATCTTGCCATGTGCCAAGCAGTGTCAGGGGTATCTAGGCTCAAAGAGACAAAGAAGACTCCAGTATCTTCCAAAGACCAGCAAAGCAATAATCACAGGGCCATTTGTGAGTTCTACACAGCAGAGACTCCACTTGCTTCTTCTGTTATTGGTTTTCAGCTTTACCAAAGTGCCTAGTGTAGGTGCTAGCATAGTGTGTTAACTCCATCCTGATAGCTATGGGGTGGATATGTACCATAACACAGACCATTAAGGCCCAGAGGTAACACACACTGAATCTGTTATAGAGGCAAGAAAGCCTCAGGAAGTGATATATAAACAGGGTTTTGGAGGATGAATAGGAGTTTGCCGGTGCGCAGTTTAAGAAGCCTATAACATAGCTGCAATCTTACATTTTTAAGGCCATGGAAAATCAGTAGAATTCTGTTCTCAAGACAACGGGGGCAGAAGCAAATAGCAAAAAGAAGTGGCCATCTCTCCTCTCCTCGGCTGCCAATCATGCTGATCGTTCTCTTCATTGCCTATTTTCTCTCAGTTATATATAACCCACTCACTTGTTTATGTGCTGTCTGGGTCCCTGTCTACCTAGCTCATGTCTATTGCTCCATGAATATTCATTGAGTAAATTAATAAATGAGAGGAGAGGAAGAAGGGAGACGTGTGGAAGAACTGAAGGCACCCACTGACGGGCCTGTGAGGTCTAACAGACACACAGATGCTCACTGGTGGTTTCAAATTCACCAGCAGTCATCCTGAAAGTAATATGAAATTAATATATTTTAAATTCTACTTCATCATTACATCCTAAATAGTATTACTTTAACATTGATCAATATACAAAACAATGGAATATATTTTATTTCCAACTAAGCATTTGGGAAGTATGTGTTTTCCACATGAGGCAACTCTTGGCCTCTTTAGCCATATTTCAAGTTCTTGGCTGCCATACGTGGCCAATAGTGGCCTTGGGAAACTTTTAGCCTGAGGCCTCCCCTCTGTTATCCACTAGGGACTGTCAGCAGGCAAGCCTGAGCCCAGCACTGAATGTCACCCTAGCTGGCTACATGCAAGTTTCATGCCCTCCCTGTGTCTACCATGGCAGGCCAATTCCTTGTCACAGGAATATGGAGACAGTCATGTAAAATGGATGGAAAATAAGATAAAGACCTGGTCTGACTGGGGAGCAGGGGTGGTGGGATGCTGGAGCCCACTCCACCATCTTCAAAGCTCTTGTGGCCAGGAAAGTACTCAATCCTCCAAAGATGAGGGATGCACCATGGGCTAAGCATGCATCATGTGCCAGTCACTCCCTGAAGAGCTCTGTACACAGTGGCTCCTGGGAGACCTACCATATCCATGTGGCAGGTACGACTGTTGCCCCATTTTATAAGTAAAGAAACAGAAGTAGAGATGAATGGGGTCTTGTTCCCAATGACTCACAGCCAGTGAGAGGCGAGTCCAGCGTTTGAGGCAAGGGCATTTTGCTCTAGAGGCTGTTCTTTCCCCTGCTGAGCTTTGGGACATGAAGGGGATATGTCATGAAGGGGAGGCAGAGATCATTCTTTGCTTGGGTTAAGAGATGGTGTGTGAGGTGGGGGGAGGTGTGGTTGGGGCGGGGCAGATAGGTTCCAGAGTGTTTGTCCTGTCTTTGATTAGAGTCTTGAAGAAGCAATTGGACTCAAGCTGCAGAGATGGCAAGGTTGTATTTCTGTCATGGAGTCCTTGCTCTCCTGTGAGGCGCTCACATGATACGAACACTGAAATAGAATCAGGAAGCCCCCTGTGTTGCCCTGGCACCCAGTAATTATTTAAAGGTTTAGAGATGGAATGGCTTCCTTTTGGAGGGATGGAAATGGTCTGAAACTACAAGAGGAGATGGTTATAGCACATGGGACTATCCTGAGGACCACGGAACTAAACATTCACGAAAGGTCAAAGTGAGTTTCACACTAGGGGAGTGCTGTCACTATGGCAAAGCAGGGCAAGTTCATCTTTGTTGAGGCTGGAGGAAGAAAGGGAAGCCCAGGAGAGGACCAGGTTGCAGATCCTCTCAAATTGCCATTTCTTCCCAGGGAAGCAGTCTCATCCATATGAGTGTGTGCCACATCCATGTGACAATGAGATTTGGTGTTTGTACTCTACCCAGGAGTGTGAGACAAGGGCAACGGTGTCTTACCCATATGATATTTACCACATTTAGGAAACTGTGCATATGAACTATACCACTGAGGGCTCAGGTCTTTCCAGAAGCCTCTAATAGATGATGGCAATTGTGTATGGCATAAGAGAGGTCATGGGTGAGGACTCAGCAAGGCTGTGTCACTTAAAAAAATGAGCTAGAGTCAATTATATCAGTCTCCTGCCAGTTACAATCTATAGCCACTATAGCAGATACAGTTACAATCTATATTCCCCAAGTGGCGACAGTTCCGATCTATATTTGCCTGAGTGGATTCATTTACAATCTAGCCACTGCACTGGATACAGTTTCAATATGTTTGCCAGGATAGATGCAGTCAACAGTTTGTAACTACTGGAGTGGACAGTTAAGATTCACACCAATCCTAACACTGGACACAAGGTCCATCACCCTCTCTCTCCATTTTCATCGTTCTGGGAGGAAACAAGACGCGAAGTGACATCTGTGTAGTCCCTATTCTGTTTTCCCACGTCTTCAGGGAGCTCAAGCTCAGATTGACTGAGGCAAAACCTGAAAGACTTGTTTGGAGACTTCTGTTTGAGGTTGGAAAAGAGAAAGGTACCCTGGATGGGCTCAGTGGTGAGGTGAGAAGGTTCTACAAGAAGGGAAGCCACTCAAGAGGGGAGCAACCGGGCCTGCTAATTCCCCGGAAACTGGAAATCTAAGGACTACAAGAAACCGCATACAGCTGGGTGGTTTGTGCAAATCTACCAGTACCATCTAATCTAATCTATCTATCTACCTATCTACCTATCTACCTACCTACCTACCTATCTATCTATCTATCTATCTATCTATCTATCTATCTATCTATCTATCTATCTATCTATCTATCCTATCATCTACCTGCCTACCTATGTATATTGTACATGGATCCAAGAACCTTGCACATGCTAAGCACATACTCTACCACTGAGTTATACCTGAGCCACTGGAAAGGAATGCAATATATCAAATGAAAGGAAGGCTGTGATGGATAAGGCAACTCCAAAAGAGTGAAAGGAAGAGATAGACTACAGACAGCATTTCTAGCTGGGCGAGCGCTCATTCAGTCAACCTTTCATCTGTGTGTTTATTTGACAAACCACACTGTGCTGTGAGCTGGGGAAGGCCCGAGAACAGAGGTATGAGAATGAGGTCGTCCCTGCTCTCAAAAGGCTTCGGGGAAAGTCAGGGGTTGAATGTGGGTGAAAACAGGTGGTAGCTGTGGGGTGGCAGAGGCTCTTTGTGCACAGGCTGCACTGGAGAATAGAAGAGGGAGAGTATCTCTAACTGTGAGGGGAAGTCCTCCAGCAATGCTGTAATAAGGAAGGACGATGCCTGCAAGAAACCTTGAAAGGCAGGGGTATTGCTTGGGCAGATGGAGAGGGAAGGCAGTGTGAAGGGCATTCTAGAAGGGAATGGGGCGGGCACAGATCTGGAGAGGTGCCATGGGAGGATCAATCTAGCAACTGAAATATGGCCAGAGTAGAGGACATGCCACAGACAACAAAGACACATCTCCCTCTGACTGGCCTCCCTGGCTGACCTTGGGACAAGCTGTCTTTCCAGTTTTGAGAATGTCTTCATCTGCACAATGAAGGCGTTGAGATGATTCTCAGGGGACTTCATAACCCTGGCTGTTGTAGGAGGGAGTGAGCATCCTGGCACCCAAGCTATTCAAGCAAGGGGTGGGCAGCCGTTGGAAGGGGTGGTAGCCTGTGATAGACTTCTGGACTAGATGACCTTGCCGGTCCTTTCCAGCCCTGAGCAATTTTTGTTGTGGGAGTCATATCAACCCCATGGCACTGTGCTAGGCTGGTCATATAGAGTGTCTGCCCTTTCCCCGCACTCCAGATCGAACCTTTGCTGGTTTAATAATCCTGCAGTGTATAGACACAGGCTGACTATGGAATAATCCATTTCCCCACCTCTGTATAATAGATGACCAGAGTCCCTGCAGGCCTGGTGGCTGACAACTGGTCACTCTTAGGTGACAGTGGCCAACTGTGGGTTCCAGTTCATGCTATACCAACTCAGTACAGAACCTTCCCTTCATTCCCTAGGCTTAGGAGCTTCCTGTCTGTGCTGAAAGGCAAAACCTTGTGAAGGAGCTCTGGCCAACAGTCCAGAAGCCATGATCATCACCAGGAACATCTGTGGCACCATCACTTACTCTGATGACAGAACTGGAGGCGGGAGATACGAAAGCACAGAGCAGGAATGTGGGCTCAGGGGGCCAGGCCTCCAGCTTGGCTTTGCCACTTCCTCAGCTGGCTGGACTGGGAAAAGCCATCTCTTCTCTCCAAGCCTCTGTTTTCCCTGCTGTGAAATGGGACAATGATAGTCACATGTATCAGACAAATCAGTGAGCCTGGGGGCAGGATTGAATGAGGCATCACACACAGAATGGATGATGCAGTTCAGTCTGAAGCAGAATGAAAATAGGTCCAAAAGATAAGGAGATGGTTTGGGAGGTATCTCAATCAGGACTCTCGGGAAAATGCTCATTGCCTCAAGCATGAGTACAAAGAAGACAAATTCTGTCTGCTTCACTCATTTCTTGCATAGCTGTTTGTAGGTGGCCGCTCTATGCTCTAGGGAGGTGGGGAACTAAAGACTGGCCTCTAGGTAACCCAGCAGGCAGTACAAGCTGTCTCCTTGGACTTTAGAAATGCCCCCCCCCCCGCAGCCAGTCCTGGAAGTCATGGTTATATTGGCAAAGAATTTGGAGTCAGGCAGGCCCAGGGACCTATTCCAGCTCTGCCATTTCCTTTAAACAATCCTGTTGTCTGAGACAATTTCCTCATCAGTCCATAGGAAGTCATGTTGCCAGCTTGATAGTGCTGGGAGAATTACAGATGCTGATGTAGAGTACCTTAATGGGATATTACAGTGAACAACCAGAATCACCAACCCAGCCTGCCACATGTTCTAGACACTCCCACTCACTGCCAATGTGGGCTCAGGCAATGTACTGTCTCAAAATTAGGATGATGAAATATTTATCAGATGCCTGCCATGAACTCAATACTAGACACCATGTGCCCTGGGAGACTAGAAACTTCTCTCTGCTAAATGAAGGGAAGATGTAGGGGCTTTGGAGTGTCTTGAGGCAGGGTCTTGTGTAGCCCAGGGAGACCGCAAAAACAGTTTGTAGCTAAGGCTGGCCTTAAACTCTTGTCCCCTCCTGCCTCCACCTCCCTGGTGTTGGGATAGCAGGTGTGTGTCACCACTTCTGAAACCATGATCTTTTTGCCTTCTGAGCACCTTCTGAGCATTTGTACAGTATCTGTTGTCTATGGCATGTCCAGTCACATAATGGACCTGATTAGTCTTCTTCAAAATCAGGCTTACAAGAAGATCAAGGATTCAGAACCCAGCACCAAAAAGAAGATCAAGGGAGGGGGAGGAAGAAGAGCATCCTTCCTCCTCAACAAACTAGTTAGCATCTTCCTCTTGGAATTTCCAGCTTCCAGAGCTGCAAGAAATAAAATTCGGTAGCTTAAGCCTCCCAGTTTGTCATAGTAGCTCTAGACTCAAACACGCCTCGAGCATCCATAACGCAGGATCCTAAAAGAATTTAGTTTGCGTTTGTGTTTTAAATATATTTTCTTTAGAACTTCAGTCTACAAATTTTTACTTGGATCTATCTGTTGCCAGTCTGACTTCCTCTTACCCAAAAAAGTCAGACATTACATTTCAATTCAAATAAACCCACTAACTATGTATTCGCACGGAAATCCCAGACTCCCTGGGAGCTGAGATGGATGTGGGGGGCACAGGGTGAAAGCTCACTTGCTTCCTTGCTTCTTACAGGCGTTTGTCCTTGGTTGGTGGCCTTCTTCCACTGGAGCTGTTCATTCTTGGACGGTCCCATTGGCTAGTACCAGGAATCTCTCATTGCCCTGCTCCCAGGGATGCCTCCCAGGGTGGTGAGGTCTGTCCCTGTCATTTGTAAAGTGGGAGAAGGTAGTCGTAGATCCAAAACAGGGAAGAGTGAGTTTCCAGGAGTTTGGCTAAGCCACATGGAAGGTGGGAATCTGGAAATCGATTGTTTACCACTTTCTGGGCCTGTGCACCCTGGGAAAGGTAGTCGCATTCCCTAGTGATCTGAGGCCTGATGTGAAGATAGTTGCTCTAGATGACCCTCAAGGGTCCCTTCTAACTGTAGGATTTGGGTGTTTAAGTTTTCATACAAAATCTCACCTTTTTCTTTTTCCAGTGTCTCCATAGCCTGGCTTCCGGGGTTGGGTGGTGAGGGAGGGGAAGAGAGAGAGAGAGAGACAGAGAGAGAGAGAGAGAGAGAGAGAGAGAGAGAGAGAGAGAGAACCTAAAACAGTTCCTAGGACGTTTTGCTCTGGAGACACATGGCACAGGACCTTGCGGTTCGTGCTGTTGTCTCTTGAGTTGACTTCTACTACTGAGCCAGCTCACATGTGCATATGCTCCTTCCAGAATTTCATAATGGAAATGGCACTAAAATCAAAAGTTAAATCCCTCAAAGATGCACAGAACCCTGGGACCGGTTCCCTAGCAGTTGAACAGTCCTTGTGGTACACTCTCTGCATAAGCCAGTGCCTCTTCCTATCTACTTGCTTTGCTATCTCCCTGGGTAGCCTTACCATGGAGTCCATTGGAAAGCTTGGCACCACGAGTTTAATTCAGTGATAAATAACTCTGGGAGCTAGTTTGAGTTTTGTTTGTGTGTATACACTTTGCATGTGTATGGGTGTAGTGTGTATGTGTGTTCCCATGCATGTGGGCACATGTGTATATGTGTGGTGTGTGAGAGTATGTGTGGAGGTCCAAAGTTGACACTGGGTGTCTACCTTGATCACTCTCCCACTTTGTCTATTGAAGCAAAGTCTCTCAATGAACCTAGAGCCTGCCACTTCTGGTTAGCCTAGCTAGCCTGCTTGCCCTGAGCATCCCCTTCTGACTTCCTAAGTATTGGGATTAGAGATGGTTGCCACACCTGCCAGGTTTCTACATGGGTTCTAGAAATTCAAACTCTACTGCTCGTGCTTGAGTGGCAACCTCTTCATTCGTTGAGATGTCCACCCAGCCACCACACACACGCACACACACCTTTCTGATTAATCAGATTAGCAAGAGACACCTGGGTCTCTGTGCAGCCCAGCCCAGCTTCTGGACTCAGTTTTCTTTAATCAGGGCACCCCCGCCAAGTCCTGGATACTATCCTGTAAAAGGAAAGTAGGTCAGGGCCATGGGTGGGCAGTCTTCAGAATACATCAGTTGCAGGGAGATAAAACCTGTCACCAACAAGGCGGCTGGCACATGGGCACCCATGTGACCACTCCTTGTCAGAGGCCAAAACAGAGCCTGCGCTCCTGTGGAATGCATTTTATTACAACCACCGAAAAGCCTGGAGCAATCTTTTTTCTTTGAAGTTAGCAGCTTTTTGAAAGGAAGGTGAAGTTCGTAAAAAGCCATGGGTGTTATACAACCACACCATCCATTTTTTACGAGGTTTGGGCAGGAAGAGTCCCTCCCTGTAATTTTCTAAAACTGGGGACCCCAGAGGTTGCCAGCTCTGGCTGTGGTTCTTTTGGCCTCTGCAAAGACCAAGAACAGGCTGTTATGGCTTGGCTCCTGAGCATCCTCAGTGACTTCCTGTTGGCATGGCGATTTGTGGGTGGATTGCTGACTCTGAGCAAAGACTCCTGTGGTATGGAGTGAGTGACGTCAGAAGGGTTTTGGTCTGTGACCACAGAGGCTTGGGTCCCCACCTCCACGGTGGGTGCATCAGTTTTTATGTGATTTCTCTCTTTCTATACTGCTATGATACCAGAACCCCAGTCTCAGTGATTTAGTGTTTAGTGTTTATGGTGTGGGAAACTGAGAAGTTGAAGATTTGCTGTCTTCTTGCTGCTCTTACAAGGTGGTGATGAGAAAGGAAACCCTGGAGGACCTCTCTTATCACAGTACTAAGCCCACTCAAGAGAATTCCACTCTCATAACCTAATTGCCTCACTGAGGCACCCACCTCCTAATATACTATGTAGGCGGGCATGCCCAACAAGCAGCACCTGGGCTCTATGTACCCCAGGATGGCCATGAATGTGACTCAATACAAAACTGTAAACTTACTTAAAATGTTATGAGGTTGTTTTGTTTTGTTTGCAATTTATTTTTTCCTAACTCTATTGTGTGTCTCTCAAGCATAAGCTTCATAGATAACAATGTCACATCCTGTTAAAAGGTCATGCCTAACGGGGGTTAGGATGTCAAGGCCTGAATTCTTAGAAGGGAGTGAGATAGGGGCATACTCATTCAGATCTCAGCACTGTTCTAACCCCTGAGGGCTCCTGGGGCTCCAACTAAGGCCAGAGACAGACAAGAGTTGCCATCAATGCCATCAATTCCGTTCTTCCCTCTCCTGGTTCCGTCTGGTTCTCTCTCCTGAGGACACCAGGCTCTGGTCCTGCCATACTGCCTGCCTTGCAGTCCTTTGTCATGTGGAAGCGAGGGTCACTGCAGAACACCAGAGCACAAGATCTAAGACACATACCCATAGAAACAGGGCGACACCATCACCCCACGTAGTAACAATACACCTAGGCAAAGCCTCCCTGGACCAGGGCACCTTCCCCTTCCTCTTCACCAGGGTCCTGTGTTCATCTAGACACAGATGAACTACACAGAGGCTCCACTGCCTGCATCCATCCTGGCTGGCTGGAGAGGGAGTTCCCTTTGTTGGCAGTGTTCTAAGGCTGGCCAGAGCAGAGGCGGGCAGGGATGACTCATGCGTGGTGTGGGAAGTGATTCTTTCCAGTCCTGAGAAATCCTGCTCTATTTCTACCACAAATCATTTTTAGAATGAGTCAAGACATAAGTAAATTCTATAAGTGTAGGAGGTATGGGAGGAGGGGCTTAGAGGCCAGGGAAGCCCGTGGAGGACCTGAGCTCAGCTCTCGCCAGCCTTCTTCCCAAGGTTTACTCTGCTGTTCCCTATACTGAGCCCCGGCACAGGGCTGCGGAGGCAAAGGACACCCACTCTACTCAGCGAGGCTGACCTTGGTGAATGATTTTTCTTCCTAGTTGTTGAGGCTCCCCGAACTCTTCCTTGAAGTCAGCGATAGAGAAAATTTACGGATGAGTGCATCATCCCCACAGTGGGGTCCATGCCTCCATCTCATTTATTTGATATATAGACGATGTATTTGGGGTTTTCTGAGTTGGTAATATATAGAACCATGTAGATGATGTTGGGGTTCATTAATATTCAGGGGAATATTGGGATAAGATGAATGTGTTTTACACATGGGACTGAGAGAGGCTTTTGAGAGGCTACAGGGTAGACTGACAAATTCAACAGCGTCCACTCCAAAAACCATGCCCACCTGGACCTCAGAGCACACCCTATTTGGAAATAGGTCCTTGTAAATGTGGTTAGTTAAGAGTCCCTATATAAGCTCAGTGCCAACTGCCTGCTGTGACTTCTCTTCAAGTAAAGTCAGGGAGATCTGAACTCTGAAAGACACAGAAGAAATGAGCAGGGACAATCTGGGAGAGGCAGGAGGAGGCCTCCGGGAACCTTCAAGGAAAGGCATCTGTTATCCAGGCCACACGTTCTGTGCAATCTTGTTGTGGCAGCCCTGGGACCCAGGCACATGTTAGTGTGGGGGCATGCAGAGTTCAGCTATGTCAAATACGGCACTAACGGCCTGAAATCTCCACAAGCAGACGTCACCATTAGAGACTAGAGAAGTTCTAGTTGGCTGCTAACACCCCCCAGGGGAGTTAGCTGGGCTTGAAGAGATGCTGGATGCCTGCAAGTCTGGGCTCAAAGTTGCTAGAGTTGGAAATACACATAGCAGGGTTTGAATGACAGAAGGCATTGATTTCTGGAATGAAGCAGACCTGATGTAAGCCACTTATATGCTTGACCTTGGGCGTGTTCTTTGACGGCCCCAGGCTTCAGCTGCCCTGTGTTGTCAATGAATCCAATAAATGCCGGTGGGCATTACCAGTGGAGCTAAGGAGAACTAAAGGAGGTGTACACTGGGCACACCATGGGTATCCCATTGTTTGTCCAGAGCCTGCCCTCCCTGTTCCCTTCTGGGAGGTACTCTCTATGAGGTCCTGTCTTCTCCTCCCATCACCATAGCTTCTCCCAACAGCCACCACTGGGCACCTTCCCTGTATACGTGCTGCGTCAGAAGCGTCTCCTCTGTCACCTCCCTGAATCCTCCCCACTTCCCTGGAAGCTATTATTATCTCATTTTACAAATGAGGAAACTGGGGCACAGAACGTCAAAGTCATTAAGATTCAGCCTCAGCCAGCCGATGAGATTCCAAAGTTGGAGCTACTCAGCACAATCGTAAAGGCTGTCAGGAGTTTTCATGGTCTCGGGATGTCTTTTTTGTTTTTGTTCTTCCATTGGAGTGCCCCAGGGGACCTGAGTGGGGCCTGAAGTAGTGTGCTGGCAGGTCTGGTTCCAAAGAATCCCTCAGGCTACAAAGGCAGAGCTGGTGCAGCAGAGGGCTTGCCGGAGCCACACCCACGCACTGACAGCCTTGTGGACTCTGAGACTGCCCTGGGATCTATCACTCACCCTAAGAGATGCTGAGGCCTTGTGGGACTCTGGGAAGGCTAATGGAATGGCTCTGGGCAATGCTGAAGGTCTGACTGCAGAGAAATGCCTCCTCCTTGCCCCTCCTGTTTCCTCTGCTGCCTCTCTTAGGCTATTCTTGATACTGGAGTGACATGTCAGCCACTGAATCCTGCCAGGCTCTCCTCATTTTGCTTGCTCTAGGCACATACTTATAGTGGCCTACTGTCTCTGTGGGATCTGGCTTCATGTCTTGTGTTTCTCATGCCCACTCAGCTCTGGCCTCTCTGTCCTTTTGTAGCTGGACAGCTTAGCCCACACTGGTTTTTTTTTTTTTAATTTGCATCTCTTGTTCCTTGACCTCGGAAAGTCACAGCTCAATCCTGATCCTAATATGCACCAAGCTCAGTGATTCCCTTAATTCAAATTGCTGTGTAAATCTGAGAGCTTTGTAGGCCATGGACTTCCAGTGTGCTAATTAGCCTGTGCCTAGCACACTGCCTGGCACACAATATGTGTTTGACAAACATTTGCTAGATGGATGGACAATGAAAAGGATCCTGAAGATGTCTCTATGTCATTTTGTCTGATATGACACATGGGTCTCAGTAAATGCTTCCCTTACACATGACAAAGTGATTTTAAAAGCTGAACACATTTTAAATTGCTGAGATTGGAGGACAGGGTCATAGAGCTGTGTCTGGATACCTCAAACCCGAGTAGTGAGTAAAGTCTGGTACCCACTTGGTGTTTTGCCAGCTTCTTCTACAAGCTCTCCTAAGTCTCTCTAGCTTTAGCCCTTTGCACACCTGTTCTGAAAATGTCCCTTCCCCCTAGACACCATGCTTCGATCTTACTTACTGGCTGTCCCCTAACACAGCACTTGCCAGTATTTCTCACCTCCCAGCTTACTCGATGCTGTGCCCATGAGACTGCGGGGTAGCAGCAGGGTCTGCAGAGTGAGGGACACCTGAAGGTGCCTTAGATAGGAATAGAAAACTGCCACAGAACATCAACTTCCTCTACTTCCCTTCCAAGATAGGGGTCCAGGGCAGGTTGGTTTCCCACATCAGACCCAGAGCCTGCAGTCCTTTTTTGGACCCTGGCACACTAGAGAGGACACTTTCAGGCCCTGCTATCACTATGGATGCCCCTCCTTCCAAATCCTCTACCCCAGTGGATACCTTCCATTGAGGCTGAATAGAGAAAGGTTTCTTATACACAGCAAACTGGCTGCCAGGGAGATGGGAGAGGTTTGGGTGCTGGGCAGCTGGGCAGAAAGCAAATACTGGGCTCATCCTGGAGGCTCTACCCTGTGCAGTTTAGAACTGAAGTTCTAGGTCTGGAGGAGGGCTTGTTATTGAATCAGGCTCCCTGCCTGGACTGTTTGTGGGGCTGAACAGGGTGGCCAGATGCTGGTAGGAACCAGAACAGAAAGAGCTATAGGACCGAGAGTTGGGTATCTCTCACCTCCCATTGGTTCTTTACCTTGCTAGCTTATGCATCCTGCATCCTCCTCCATCGGTCAAGATGTTCTCATAACCACACTCCCTGTCCCTTGCATGGCTAGCTCTCCCAAGAAAAACATCAAAAGCAGGACACTGGCAGAGCAGCATCTGTGTCCTTAGCTCTCCGGCTAACTCTACCATCCTCAAGGGCTTCCCCCGCACTAGTCACGAGGCAGCAGCACATATGTGGTCACACTGACTACCCAGACAACACCACGAAGTGGAGACCACAGATCTCTTATTATAGCTCAAAAACATGGAAATGCACGTAGTCAAGGGTTAAAGGTTGCATGGCTAGTCTGCAGCAGAGCTGTATTTAAATGTAGGTCTTTGCCCAGATTCCTCCTGCTTCAAGCACACTGTCTCTTAAGGGTTATGCTTCTTGATGAATGAGTTAACTGGTTATTAGGTGCCTAATTAATATGATTTGCAGAATATCGGTTCTTGGACAGAAGATTATATAGGAGAGAAACCTAACTAAGGGAAAGCATCTTTTCCTCTGTGGTTCCCTTCCCATGGTGAGAGTTTCATTCACACAACATCCACTGTTTCTCCCACAACTCTCTGCTCTCTCACCATAAGGAGACACTGTCCCAGCCTGCTGCCCACCATTGTGAAGTGAGCCTATGGAGTTCAGAATTGAGGGGGGGGTCATTTTTCACAGACACATTCCATCCCTCTTTTAGGCTTCGTCAATCATGAAGTCAACATTCTGGCTTTCCATTCTTCTGTTTTATGTTTCTGATGGCTCCTAACCTTAGCAGGAATCAGTGATGCATTATTAGTTGTCTCTGAAGACCCTAACAATCCTTGGATTGAAACCCACTCTGTGACCCAGGACACTTGCTCTGTGAATCCACCATGCTCCATGTGTTGTGTCCACACTGGGAGCATCATCTGAGGAAGCTGTGCTCTTGTCCTCCTGGACTTTACAACAGAGCTGGAGAAACTGTCAAGCCACGTGACACCTCTAGCAATTGTAAGGCAGTGTCCTGGAACACTATGATGAATTGGGCAATCACAGAGCGATCCTTTGGAATCAATATACCACTGGATGGTTGCCACACATAAATGGAAAACCCAGTCTCAAAATATTGGAGTTCAGTAACAAATACTATCCGTATTAACCCTGAACTTGTACATGGTAGAGTTTATCCTTTCTTCAATGAATCAGGAAGTCTTTTTGTGAATTCAAGGAAATCACAACTGCCTATGCTTTATAGCCCAGTGTTGTGCTTGATTTTTCCTTAGCTAACCTTGAATGCCACCCTGGACAGAAGGTCCTATTATCTCCATTTCACAGATTTAAAAAAGGAAGCTCACAGAATATAAGTCCTTTCTCAAGATGACATGAGTTGGATTTATACCAGTCTGTGTAGATGTGAAGCCAGGTCCATTCCCCACATGGTTCACTGCCTCTCCATAAACCCAGCAGCGTTAAAACCTTGGCATTCATGAGAGCAGTCCTGTGTTGTATGGGAGCTCCCCATTTACAAATTCCACTTTAGCATCTAATCTCCTCCATACATCTCTTTGCTGGCTGAGACCCGGCCCTCTCTAGTCCTCTTCATGTTCTTCCCACTTCCACCATGGCTAATGTTGACTAATGCTCTTTTAAGCCAGGGCCGTTTGTTCATTTCCTGAGCGTCGTGGTGCAAGGGAGGTGACAGGGAATGGGAGAGACACACACTGGCTGCTTCGCATGCCATGTACTCCTTCCTTCCACACACAGGCCAGGATAGGCTTCCTGGAGTACAGGGCAGAGGACACAGGGCGTCAGGTATCCCGGCCAAGTGGGCATGTTCTGCCACAGAGAACACACGGGTGCACATGCATTGCACACACATTGTGCGCATGCACACGTGCACACACCGGCATCCTGGGAAGAGATATAAAACAAGGCTCTCCCCAGGAGAACAACAGCTAATGACGATGTTTCCCAACGCACGGTTTAAATCGAGATTTTTCAGTTGCACACTCACAAACACTTTTCTTCTATGTGCTTCATAATGGCTGTCAGAGTAAGTGTAACAAGGACACTAAATACCAGTTCCCTAGATTCTGTGCCTAATTTTCCATCCACAGTAATGACACATAGTTTCCTCTGAAAACACACTGAAGCAAATGAAATGAGTCAGTTCAAAGAAAAATATTTAGTAAATAACAGCACTGCAGTACTCAGGAACGGACAAGCCGGGGACACCTTGACCTTGAGAGTACGATGTAGGCAAAAACTGGGGAGACTAGAATGGAAAAGCTTGAGGCTGGCTTCCAAGGAAGCTTAGAGCTTCAAAGAAGGGGCGGCTTATGAGCTAGCTGGCAGACAAAAGAGAAGGGAAAAACCCCAGTCCCGTTCCGTCGCTAGTAATTATGTGCGGGACAGGCTGTGTGCCACATGGAGGAATTCAATGTACAGGGAAGATTCCTCTGGGAAGAATTAAACACATCTTCTTTGAAGAGGTGAATATAAAAACAGGACCCACTGCTGCTATAATCAAACACTCTTTCAGGGCCTTTTTTTTCCACTTAAAAAGAAACTTTTTAGTATGAAAAATTTCAAACAAGTATAAGAAGAGAGACTAGCATTAAAAATTCTATCTACCTATCCCAGGTCCCCACATATCACTTTCCTTTTTTTTTTTTTAACAAGTTGTGTGCATGCGTGTGGTGTGTGTATATGCATGTGTGTACTCATCTATATGTGCACACATTGATGCCAGAGAGTGGGTGTCTTCTTCTATTGTTCTCTGCTTTAATTTTTAAGACAAAGTCTCCCATTGAACCTGGAGCTAGTCAGTTGGCTAGGCTGGCTGGCCAATGAGCTCTATGGATCTGCTACACTGTGTTCCCCCCCTCCCTGCTGCTGGGATTAAAGTCGTGTGCCCCACACCTAGCTTTTACATAGATTCCGGGGATCTGAACTCTAGTTCTCATGCTCCCATGGCCCAAACTGTACCCACTGAGCCATTTCTCCAGGACCCTGGATCAGTTTTAACCCTCTGATGGAAGAAGGACCAGCCAACTAAGAGTCAGAAGAGCTGGGTTCTCATTCAGGCTCTACCACAGATGTGAGGCATGGCTTCAGAAAAGCCGGCTTCTAACCTCTAGGACCTGTCTCTTCTTGTGTAATATGAAAGGGATGGATAGGATGACCTCCCAGGAACCCCTGCCACACCAACTGGAAAGCATTCTACTGGGCTAAACATGGTGCTGAGTGCACCAAACCGTTGTTAGGTTCTCTGTGTCACCTGTCCTGTAGGAATGGCCTGGGAAGGTGTGGGGCGCCAGTGATTTCCTCAGGGAAGGTGCTTGATGAGATCAGTCACCTGGAATCCTGTCCTCTCCAGGAATGAAAAACTGGAATACTGGCTTTGTACTACTGTCTGTATCTGAAAGCAACTATGTAATCCACAGTTTACACTGGAAAGGCAAGACAGGTGTCCAGCATTGACTTGAGAAACCTATGTGATCAACCAGAATGGAAAAGGAGGCTCATGGGAAAATCATGAAATCAAGATTTACACATTGGGAGGTCTTTTTTAGTTAAGCCAATGAGATCATCATTTACATGAACAAACACAAAAAAATGTTTAGCCCAGTGCCTGGCATAATAGGCTTTTGATTTGATTTTTATTATTTCTGTTTTCCAGGAAGATATTTCACTAAAGGGTTCAATGTGCACATGTGTGTATGCATGCGTGAACACACACACACACACACACACACACAAGAACCAAGAAAGAATCATCTGTTTCATCAGGAGAATCTATGCTCCCCAATGGTACACAAGGAGTCAGCAACTCTCATTCTCAAGGAGTTGCTTGTTCTGATCACACTTCCTTACCCTATGACAATCTCAGCTACAATGGCTCTTGAATATGAGACTCTTTTCTTCCTGCACATGAGTTTCAGAGTCCGACCACTCACCCTGTCTTCCTCACTGTCTCGGCCTCTTTGCCCCTATGAGGACATTGGGTAGGTGAGAAGCAAGGCGATGCTTGGTGAGCAGAAAGTGAACAAGGAGTAGGTATCTCTGAATTCCGGTCTTGATTCCGTTACGATGTGATCTTAAGTGAGACTCTCTTTGGAGCATTCTGGGTCTCAGGCACATGACAAGTACATCATGTGCACCAAGGGAATGTGGTATTAATTTAGTTTATCCTATGGTGACAATAACCTAATAATTATACTAATGTAGTTCATAATCTACTCATAAGGCACAGTCACAGGCATCGTGGGGATTCTCAGGCAGACCCCGCCTGGATTCCTGCTCTGTTCTTACTCTAGTGATTCCTCAAACGTTTCACGAGACTATATGCCGGCACACATGGCATCTGTATTTGAGAGGCTCATAATCTAAAGGGAGCGACAAGGAAAAGATCAATTAAAGCAGAGTAAGAGCTATTGTGGAAAGGGAACAGGTGCTTAGGGAGTCCAGAGGAGGCCGCTAAGATCCTAAAGGGCCAGGAATTCAGCTCATTATCAGTAGAACATCTGCTTCCATACTGAGCCAATGTGAAGCTATCCTTCAACAACTGCTGCCGGACTTGCCGTGAGCCCCAGGCACTGTGCCGTTTATCCTGATGGGCACACAATAGCAGACTCTGCCCTCTTGCAGTGACTGGCTGTGGGGACAAGGCCTTGATAAGGGAACAAAGCATGCACGTGACCAAACAGGTACTATGCTCGGCAGGAAGAGCAGAGCTGAGTCTTAAGAGCGGCAGGGTGGGGTGTGTTAGCCACAGATCTGGAAACCTTCCTGAGGAGGTGGCTGTGGAGCTGGGAGACAAAGCCAAAGACTATTCTGTGTGAGAAGGAGGCGAATGCTGGAGAGTGATATGGGCAAAGGCGCAAAGAAACTAGGAGGAGCTGAGGAGCCAGAGGCTGTAGAGCCAAGATGGACTCTGGGTCATGCAAATCTCTTAGGAAGATGGGAAGATATATACTAACATAAAGGCAGGGGCACAAACTGAAATGATTTAACACTTTTAATAAAGACTCTGGCTGGGCATGCTGTTGCACATTTGTAACCTAGGCACTTGGAAAGTGGAGGCAGGAGGACCACAAGTTCAAGGCCAGCCTCAGCTACACGGCTATTTGCGGTCAGCCTGGGTTACCTGAGACTGTCTTCAACAAAACAAAGCAAGGCCAACCAAAAGCAGTAATAAAAATCACCCCTAATCCCTAGTAAAGGATAGAATGGAGAGGAAACTCCCAAACATAGAAAGGCGGGCCTAGAGATGTGCCATCCAGGCAAGAGGACGCAGCAGTCATGAAGATGGAGAAAAAATCTGTGAAGGCCTAATCAGCCAACTGGCTGACGGGTAAGATGAGGAGGCAGAAGAGTGAGCAGGATGGATGAAAAGTGACTCAAATGATTCCTGGCTGAAGGTACAACAGAGGGAAGTACCCTAGCAAGAGAAGGTGAAGACAGAGAGACCTGAGCGCACAGGCTTCTGTGAAGTGAATCGCACAATGTGGCTAAGAACACCAAGTAGGCTAGGAACACTAGTAGGCTCTTGTAAATTTTGGCCTCGCCATCTCTTCATGTATTTAACACGAGGGTCAAAGTGCGGGCCAGACTGACTCAACCCCAGGCAGCCAGTTAGCAGAACAGGTTAGAGAGCAGCTGGGAAAACACGGGGCTGCATGTCTGAGAGCCATGCAGGGTGTGCCAGGTTTTCTATGCTGCAGAAGGAAACGAGGAGCATTTATACATCCATTATTCTGTTCGAGTCCTACCATTACCTGGATGCAGAGCCCTAATCCCCATTTAGGGATATGGTGATTCAGGTTTAGCTAGTTAGAGACTAGTTAAAGACCCCAACAGTGACCTTCTGGCAGGACCCAGCCTTTCTGTTTCCAATTAAATGTTCCCAACACAGCTAGTTTATCTATCAGCCACCAGCAATGCAGGCCATGGGACCAAGAAGGTTTTTGAGAACAAGTAAATGCATACATACATAGATACATACATTTAAAAATAGGAACTGAAAATATACTGGTCCCAAAATACGAAAAGAAAAAGACAGAAATAGAATGAATGTTTATTTGCATGTCTATAAAAATGTCAACTTCATGTCATACCAACTTTATTAACTGTTCCATAGAGTATTTTTATAAAAATTTCATCACAATAAAAATAAGGTACGGGCTGGAATCTCTCTGCAGGAACGCTAGCAGATAGTAGTTAGGGAAACACAGCCAGTGAGAGGAGGCTAAGAAACTTGTAGTCAAACAGCTGTCAACATGGACTTTTAAAATCCTTTCACAGCATTTCACAGCAAGATGTTAGGTTTCACATGGGGAGAGCTACATTTCATGTGGGTGAAGTTTTATTTCACAGGGGTATGTGTGTGTGTTTGACAGGAGCAGGCTTGATGCCATATAATGATCAGGGACTGAGAAGATTTTTGTCTTCAGGTCCTAGCTCCCCTCCTTTCTCTTTTATAAGTTTATTTGTAAAGACTATTTCTAGGAAGCAGAAATGAAGAACAGGGAACCTTCCAAAAAAGCCACTTATCTGTGCCTTGTGACTTCCCAGAGGCCACAGTGACCTCTGTGGCTTCCTGGGGCAGCAGGAGTGAGCCTATTTAGTTATGAGCAGGTGCCTGGAGTGTTTAAGCAGATGTAGGGTGAATAGTCCCTAATAGAAAAGGCAAGTATGTAAGTATGTTTGAATACCATGCTCATGTATTTGTCCGTCCGTCCGTCCTTCCGCCCGTCCATCCGTCCATCCATCCATCCTACATTTGGGCATCTATCCTGTATCATGCATACTTTAGACATTTATAACACCTATTTTTAGACAGGTCTCTAGTCTTAGAAGATCTTGACCTTCCTATGTAGCCATTGATGAGCTTGATCTTTTGATCCTCCTGCCTGCACCTCCGCAGTGCTGTGATTACAGGGATGGGCAACCACACCAGTTTGTGCACTACCACGGATAGAACCCATGACTTTGTTAATGCTAGGAAAGTACTCTACCAACTGAGGCACATTTGAAGTCCTGACATTTGGAATACATTTGTGAAACAAAGAGACAAAGGTCTCCAAGTTTCAGGGAATTTGAAATCATGAAACATGCAGCTGGGGGGATGAGAAGAACACAATAAACTCAATAAATGAGAAAATGCTATGTTCGTGAGGAGATGGAAGATTATTAAAAAACAGTAGAGATGAGTAAATTGAACTGAGATGTCAGGGAGGAAGGGGTATGGTTTGCAACTAAAAAAGAGTGGTCAAAGGTGGCCTCCCTGAGAAGGGGAGACCCGACTTACACCCCTACATTCAGACTGCAGTGCAGCAACAGAGTCTGGAAATCTTGGAGATGAGCAGTGGAAACAGCAAGTACCAAGGCCCTGGGGTAGGAGTATTCCTGAGTAGCAAGTGCCTGTTCAAGGTGTATCAGGAGGTCACTGTGGCAAGAACGGTCACACGAACAGGCCTGAGCAATGAGGATGAACATAAGCAATGCTATGACTGTGGCTGTCCTCTGACAGACAAGTGCAAGGTTACACACAGGTCATGAAATAGCTCACTCTGCACCCAACAGGTTGTGGAAGAAGATGGCACCCTTCCCCAGCATCTCAGAACATGATTGATGAGCCATAGATTGGGACCTCTTGGGCTGTTAGCCAGTAAGATGATTGGGAAAGGAGGGGGGGGTCATAAAATAGACAGCGTGCTCATTGGCCGGTCAGTTCAGTTGACATGGTGAGCTCCAGGCTCAGTTTGAGAGGCTCTGTCTCATAAAGTAATGTGGAGGACAACAGAGGGAAAAATCCATCATTGACTTCTGACCTCCATGTGTGCATTCATGGGCAAATGCACCTGTGTACACACCTATGCACGGGCGCGCACACACACACCACAGCGACACTCTTGTTGAAGTGAGGAGGAGAGAACCCTAGTCCTACTGAGCTCAAGACCTTCCTTATGTCCCACCCTACAGCCCCAGGCTCCTTCTATGGAACCTTGGACATAAAAGAGATCCAAGAAACAAGTTGAAAAATCTTGGTGAATGGCAAAAATTACGAGCGTCCGAGTTTTGAGTTGTGTGGTTAGGTGGATTGGTGCTGGTGAATATGTATGTCCAGTGGTTATACGCAGCACTGTGTCTGGGTGTATGTTTTACCTGCTGAGAGTCCACCAGTCTGTTAATGTTTCACGCCTCATGTGCTGTTCCTCAAGCCAGATTTGCTGCATGCTATAGGCTGAGGAAGGGGTCAACTTAGTATTTGTAGCAAATTAAAACTCCCTTGACTATGAGAGAGAAAGAAACAGCTCTCAGGGTAAATGTTTCTAAATTTTCTTGCATCTCATAAAAATTACCTTCAAATGATATTATTTTATTGCCACTAGTCTCTATAATTTAATAAAGCAGCATCTGGCTTAACAAAAACGTGAGGTAAATGCTTGTGTTTAGAAGTTGGGGCAGGAAAGAGGTTAAAATCACTGCTAAATATTATGCGACAGGGGCCAGCTGACAGTCAATTTAATCCCTCAACTAATGCTATATGGTTCAAGGGCCATTGTCCCCATATGACCTATGGGAAACTAAAGCTCAGAGAAGTCAAGTGACCACACAGCTCAAGGGTGACAGGATCAGGACTCTACCTCAGACCTCTGCCCATAATGACGTCACATTTCACCCCATGTTGTCTCTAAGGTGAACAAGGTTCTCTGGTTTCAGGAACAGTAACTAAGTTGTGCTAAAAGAACTTCCTTTATTGATCCCTGAGTATTGTTCTTGGTTGAGCTTCAGTTTTCTAATCTATACGACTAAGGCCAATCTCCCACGTGTACTTCTAGGCAAGCAAGCCAGGTACCATGATGCCCTCCGCATGGCTAACCTTGGTTGTCAACAGCTGATAACAGGGAACCTCCACTGAAAAATTGCCTCCGTCAGACTGGCCTGTGGCCTGTTAGTTGATGTAGGAGGGTCCAGGCCCCTGTGGGTGGTATCACCCCTAGGCAGGTAGGCCTGGGCTCTATAATAGTGGTAGCTGACCATGAGCCTGGAAGAAAGCCAGTAAGCACCGTTCCTCCGTGGTCTCTGCTTCAGTTCCTGACTTTGCTTCCATCGGTGATGGATTATAACCTGTGATTTAACAGAGCAGCTGAATGCAAACTAGGATGGATACCCACTGTCCAGATAGGGAAACTGAGGCTTGGAGAGATAAGCCTGGCCTGGCTATGCTCACACAGAGTGTGGGAAGAACTTGGGCTTTGCTGTTCCCTTTGGCGCCTTTTCCCTATGGAAAAAGTAAGAGCCACAAAGCATGAGCTCATTTTGTTCTCCAGCTGTACCCAGTCCTTTCATCACTGCTGCCTGTTCATTTATTAAGTGTTCCATTTCCCTTCCCTTCCCTCCCGTTCATCATTTATTTGCTCTTGCTTTTCATTTCTTAAGAGGTGAAGGAAATGCAAATCAGCAAATGAATGTCATGTATAATACAGCCGGCCCACTACAAACAGCCATTGATAGCTGGCTCTGGTCTAGGACAAATTGGTCTACAAGGACCCGACACACCTCTTGTATCTCCTGTTGTTTTGTCAAAGCCCAACCTAGAGGCCCAGGCTTTCTGTCCACGACCTCCCTGCCAGAAAAGGATGATACAAGCGGCCAATGAGAAGGCTTAGTGGGTGAAAGCACTTGCCACAACAACTGACAATCTGAGTATGGTCCCTGGGGCCCACACTGAAGATGGAGGGACGTAACTCCTCTGGCCTTCCCATGTCCCTGGTGGCACTTACATGTGTGCACTCACACACAATACATAAGGTGTAATTTTTTTTAAGAGAACAATGGAAAAATCTGCTCTTGTTTGCTTGCCAAAGTCAAGGTTAATACTCAGATGGAGGCCTGCAGCGTCCTCAGCCAGAGCATAGCATGCTGCTGAGCCCTGTGACATTGCAGAAGCCCCCGCCCCTCCCCGTAAGGTTCATACAGCACTGCTTGAAGCAGCCCCCGCGTATCCCAGGCCTTGGCTGTGGGGACTGCTGACCTCACATGGCCCTTCCTCATATCCCAGGCCTTGGCTGTGGGGACTGCCTGACCTCACGTGGCCCTTCCTCATATCCCAGGCCTTGGCTGTGGGGACTGCCTGACCTCACGTGCCCCCTTCTTCCTCAGCCTTCTAGCTGCAGTCTTATCATTCACCTTCTCAGGCCTCGCTCAGCAGCTTTGATCCATTATGCTCACTCCTTCATTTGTGAACTTGACCTTGGGCTGGGCTACTCCTACCTCTCTCTCCATTCTGACAGCACTCTCAGAGACTAGATTTTTGGTGCTCTCTCAGCCCTAGGGTTTCCAGAGAGTCCTTTTTCCTCCACTTGTGTCGGCTCTGATTTGTCTTTGTGGATGGATCCAGACATACCCGAATCCCTCAAGGTGAAATATCAGGAATCTCTGATCATGCCTGAGCATCTCTTATGCGTAGCCACGGCAGAAACGACAATCGCCGTTAACTGCATTCAGGCTAAGTGTCTATTGGCTAGGCACCATCTCAGCAAGTCATCACACCCATGGGAGACAGGGCCACAAACCTACTCTGCAGCTGAAAAACCAAGTTTTAAAGAAAGTATACAGCCTCCAAAAATTACGTATCTCACATGAGGGCGGGCGGGAGTTCATAGGCAGATGTGGGCATTCTAGGACACCTAGGTATCACAGTCCAGCCTTCCAGCCGCTATGGCAAGCCTGAGAACTTGAGTGATCAGGGCATTGTTGACCATTTCTAACCATGAGAGATCACAAATACAAATGCCTGTACACACATGTAAACGCACACAGTGCACTGTCCCTCCTTGTTTGCATTTTTGGGAGTTTTCTGAACTAGACCTGAGTGAAAAGTGAAAAATAATTAACAGGTCAACATGATTAATGCCGTATGGAAGACAATCCATTTCTGATCACTTAAGTTGATGAATTTTTTTGTGTCTCTTGCATGTATGAACGTAGACAGTTACCAAAAGCAACAGAGGTCCTGGTCAGAGGAGCACTGACCGGCATGGGTTGCAGATATGACAAGTTTGGATGGCCCAGAAGGCCATGGGCCTCAAGGATGCAGTTCAGGTTGGAAGAGCCTCTGGGATTTGATGACCGTCTGACACTGGGCACTGGTTTTCATGTGCCGGTCTGATTTTTAGAAATACATGGCCATCTTGTTTTTTTGAACCCCTCGACTTCTCCGACTGTACAGGTGGAAGGTAGTTGGTCTCCAAGGAGATGCTGAGACCGCTGACCTGGGGATAATTAGGTGAGGAAGCCCCTCCACCCCATCTGTGGTCTGTGCAATGACACCATCTGCTGGCTTCTGATATTATGTGGGTTCCCAGGATCTTACACAGTGATTCTTTTTTCCTTTTAAACAAGCCATGGAAAACAGCTGCAGATTTTTCTAATGCAAGTTTTTCAAAATCATTTCCATCAAATTGTTAATGGTTCTATTAGCAGGAGCTCTGAGGCCTGGAGGCCACACCCATGGAAGCCATGCCCATGGAGTCCAAGTCCACCAGTTGAGATCCTCACAACTGCCCAATAGATTCAGATGACCATTCCAGAAGTGGCTCTGGATTGCCAGGGAGATCTAAGTAGGAGTTTTAGGGTGTCTACCTAAAAAGGTCAGGTCAGGGGACATTGGTCTTCTGCTGCCTCTCCCACCCCTTCCACAACTGTCATGTTCCAAAATGCAATTCTCAGACATGGCTGCACCATCTCCCTTTCCCTCAGGGACTGAATTCTTTCATGTGATTCCTCTATCTTCAGGCCAAACCCCCAAATCCCTCACATTCCTCTAAGAGCTCTCTACTTCCCTCATCCCAAATCCTTGTACCATCGAACCTCACACAGGCTTTGTCAACCCAGGTGTACTCTGACTTCCAGCTAGTCCCTATTCCCGCACACCGATGTCTTCTTTTCTAACTTAATGACTTCCGGCCTGTCATCAGGTCTTTGCTCCGGCGGCACCACCTCCAGAAAGCCTTCCCTGACCATCCCCCACCCACCCCACTTCACGGGCATGACAAATAACATTTATTTAAGTTATCTTCAACTTCTAAGTTTTACAAGAATGTTCACTATGGAGGGATGAGTCTCACCAGGGCAATGAGTACAAAAGCGGCAGGGCCATCAGATCAGCTCTCATGTAGACATTCCCAGACGTGTGCCAGCGTGCACAGCAAACCGTCAAAGGCAGCACAGCAGAGCACTGGTGCCCATGGGTGGCCATGGGTGGGGTGGCTAAGGCAACTTTTATGCCCTTCTTTTTTGTATATAGATTATCTACATTTTGCATGATAAACTGGATTACTTTAGTTAATAAGGTTTATTATTGTTATTATTTGAAAAACAAATATTTATGCTGAATATGGGGTGCATAGGTAAAGAACCCAGAAAGAAAGGGCTTTGTCAGTCTGCTGACAGAGGGGGGTCTGTGGCATTTCAGACTGATTTAAAATGCATAAACAGGGCATGGTATAGTGGTACACTCCTGGCTTTCTTCAATAGGAAGGCTGAGGCAGGAGGATTGCTGAGAGTTAGAGGCCAGCTTGGACTACAGAACAAGAGTCTATCTCAAAAAAGAAAATACCCACATAGACACATGCATACACATCAGAAAGAGTCTATAGTTATTTTCATACTGAGTTGATATTAGTTGCCTTGGCGCATAGGAGGAGCTGGTGGGCAAAGGTGCACATTATTCACTTGCTTAAATCTTTATCCCATGAGTCTGCATCATTGCTATCATTTCTAAAGCTTTATTTTTATGTGTGTTTGCGTGCATGCGTGCGTGTACAGTACCCACAGAGGCTAGGCAAGGGCATCAAATGTCTGGAGTTACTGTTACAGTTATGAGTGACAGTGTGGGTGCTGAGAACAGAACTCAGGTTCTCTGTAAGAGCAGCAAGAACTACTGAGCCATCCTCAGCCCTATAATTAAAAACAAAACCATGGCATAAAAGACTTTAAATACTAGGATCCACTATACTATAATTAATAATATAAGGTTTCAAGCAAGCCACAATGTTAATCCCAAATTTGATTTTCTGGCTGCTTTATTAGAATAATTGGTTAACACTTTTAATTTGGAAAGTATTTTAAATGTAGATAAAAGCTACATGAACGCTGTGAAGAATGAAATGAAGAACATGGACACACTTTTCACTCACAGTTACCTCTCATTAGTATTCAGCTCCATCTGATTCCTGCCAGTAATATTTAATTCATACTAGGAAAAGGTATTTTAGGTTAATGTATCACTGTTCGTATCTCCATTGATTTTAGTGACTTTTTGAAAAAATATGCTCATACTATTTCTTTTCTTTGTTTTAAAAATCATTACAGTTATTTACTTATTTGTGTGAGTGTGTGGGGTGCATGCTTGTGCCATGGAGTGGGAATAGAGGTCAGAGGACAACATGGGGGAGCTGGTATTCTCTCCTTCTAACGTGTGGGTCCCCGGGATTGAGTTCAGGCCATTAGTCTTGGCACTAAGCCCCTTCATCAGTGCATAGTTTGTTTTTTGAGACAAAGTCTCATGTAGCCTGGGCTGGTCTCAGAGTCACTGTGTAGCCACAGACAACCTTGAACTCCTCTTGCCTCTTTTGCCTAAATTCTGGGATTACAAGTGTGTACCACCTCACCCAGCAAACACGCACTATTTCCTGAGCTCTAGGCATGCAGGTCTACAAAATGCCATGCAGACAGAGCTATTCTGTGCAGCATTATCTGTAAAATAAAGACTTGGATATTCACAAAGAGTCTGGTCATGGGGATTGGTAAAATAAATGGCAGTAAATCCATAAAATGGCTTGTTATAGGGCAGTAAAAGGATGAAGAGATGGGTCTGTGTGAGGTAATATGAAAATATGTCTGAGACACGTTAAATAAAAATACAGAATAAAATGTGCAGGATATGAGCTGAGTGCAAAGCAAAACAGGTGTGTGCTAGAGGCCCATAGGAAACTGCCAATTTACTTCTAACAAGAAGGTGGGAGTCTTTACTTTGTATATACTTTCAACAGTGTATATCTTTCTGCTGTTCATGTTTAAATATTGCTTACAATATTTAAAAAATGTACTGTAGAAGTGTGACATGGCTCCATGGTAGAGTGCTTGTCTAGCAAGTGGAGGGCCCTAAATTCTAATCCTAGCACAGAAAAGAAGAAATGTAAGGGGAAGGTGCATTCTCTAGCTCCAGTCCCAGTCCTAGCTCCTGTGCATCCTTTGTGGTTTTGGGACAAGAAAAGAGTGGTGCCAATCCTCAGGTTTTGCAGGTGGCGTGGATGGTAGACTCAAGCTCCTCTCCTGGGCCTCTCCAGAGTAGCAGCTCTCCACACAGTGATTTGGATGCAGAGAGAGTGGACTTGGCCCAATCCAGCCGACAGGTGTGCTCCTACGATCACATTGCCGAGTGCTCTAGGAAAACCACGAAGGAACTTCACATGAAAAATTCATTCACAGGGCTCTGGATTCCAGGTCGAAAATGAAATCCAGGCTCCTGGCTTATTGAGAGACATCTGGCAAAGTAGGGCTGCCTTTGTGAGCGCCGTGGTGCTCAGTAGCCAGGTGGGGGCTGCGTTCAGCAGGTGTGTACCCTGCACGGGCTCAGCCACCTGCCTCTTGCTGTTGAGAGCTCTGCTCGGATGTCACCTGAGTGCTACATGCGGGGGAGTTTGAGCTGAACACCTCTCTCTTCATTCCCTCGCTCCAACAGTTCCCATGGAAGCCCATCCGCGTGTACCCCAAGGACCTCTGCAACAATAGGATGAGGGCTGAGAAGTCCCACTTTAGTATACTCAGACAGAGAGGTCATGTTACCATGATCACGCAGCAGGTGAGTCTCAGGAGTAGGGTAAGAACACAGAACACCAAACTTCTGCCCTAGTGTTATTTGCTACCCTAGGCTGTGTCCCATTGACTAGATGGTGGGACAGACACCACCTCCTGAGTGAAGCAGGCATAGTGGGAAAAAGAAACAATGCCAATGCCAGCCACAGCTCATGTGTCTCAGGATTTGTTAGAGGGCTGAGACTAGATGTATAGCTTTCAATAGTGGCTTTAGTCCTTCCTGGTAGAGTGTCTGCCTCTTTGTTTCTTTGCTTAAGTGGATACTATAACAACAGCATCTCTGCCGGAGGATTGTTTTGAAGATCAAGTGAATTAATATGGGCAAAGAGCTTAATCCACGTCTGGCACTTACTATGTGTTCATTAAATGTAAGTGCCTGTGAGTCCACTTGGCAGCAGCTACGCTAAGTGTCTTGTACACTTTATCTTAGTCAATCCTCTCAACCAGAATGCCCTAAGTACCTTCCTTTCACACAGCGAGAGCATCCAGTCCTCTGGCAGCTCTTTACAACTGTGCTCGGCGCTGTCCATGGTTCTGAGGACAGAGTATTAAGCACCCAAGGCAGGCACTTGCACCTTCATGAACTGCGTGGGGAGCATGGATAGCGAGTGAGGAGTGATGCTTGCTGGGTAGAACACTAGCATGCAGTAGGGCTGAGGAAGAGCACTTTGCTGGCAGGATGGTTTCAGGGGAAGCACAATGAGAGCAGAGATCTGCAAGGAGGGAAGGAGGGAGTTGGCAAGTGGAAGCAAGGAATGCATCCCTGGCAGGAGAAATGGCAAGTGTGGAGATTCTGAAGTAGAAGCAACAGGCTGGTAGGCTATTCTATGTGTCTGAGGAACCAGAAGAAGCTCTTTGGAATTGGAGCCGTGAACAAGGAGGAAAGGCTAGTCCCAGGGAGAGAAGAAGGGCAAACATTCAGTCATACTATGCTTTCTGCTTGCTCAGGGATGCTCAGTAACTTTCCTGAGGTGGCTCAGCTGCTAAGTAGTAGAATTAGAGATTCGAACCCAAGATCATCTGGCTTCAAGGAATGTCCTGTTAACCGATAGCATGCAGTGGCTTGGACATGAATAACTAAACAGTGTTGGTCTAGCCAGTTGCCGCTACTCAAACTCTCCCTAGAAACTGGGCAGATTGCTAAGGGCTGGTGTAGCAGTGAGTCTGGTGTGTGTGTGTGTGTGTGTGTGTTTATTTCCGTGTATCTGTATGTATCTGTGTGTATGCCTCTGTGTGTTTTATGTGTGTGTACATCTGTGTTGTGTGCGCATGCACACACATGCGTGTATATGTGTGTGTATGTTTGGGTGGGGGGAGAGGAAGTATAACAGAATGGATGGGTTCCTTTCTTTACAAACCCTCTCTGTTGCACCTTGGCAGGTTCAGTCATCTACTCTAGGTGATAGTGAGGGATTGGGTTTATATGACAAATGGTATTTGTTCCAAACCTGTCACTTCTTGGGGGACCTCAGAGATGACAGTTTTAAAATGCTAGAAGCACTTAAAAATAAAAACTTTACATTTCTAGATGCTGCATGCTCTTTGGTGGTGATCTATGGGGCCTCCATTGCTGCGGGCATTATCTTCTTAGGGATATATGGCACTGTTACAATTCATGCCATCCATCTGAAAAACCAGGGTCATAAAACCTGTAATTTATAAGAGAATCTTGCAAACCTATGTATTATACATGTGTAGATACCAGTACCTAACATTTCACTTGGTTCAGAAGTCTCAAGCCCAAAGCAGCTCTAACCAGCCACTCTCCAAACGCAGAAAGAGAAGACAAATTGAGGTGTGTATGTGGCAGCAGATTCCATGGCAGAGCAGTACAGTAAGCAGCCAGCTCTGTCCTGCTGCAGAGGAAGACAAAGACATCACACAGCAACATTTTAGTGGAAAGAGGAAAGAATGGCAGCCTGAAAACTTAGTTATTTCTCCTGGTCAGATGACCGTCCAGCCCGTAGAGATGTCATGCATTGAACTGAGCTAGGTTCAATCATTTTAGGCCTGTTTCTTTTGCTTTATGTGCAAATGAATCTCCTGGGATCCTCCTGGGCCACTGTCTTAGTTAGGGTTCTTTTGCTGTGAAAAGACACCATGACCATGGCAACTCATAAAAGAAAACATTAATTGGGATGACCCCCTTACAGTTTTAGGGGTTCAGTCCATTATCATCATGGCAGGGAGCATGACAGCATGCAGGCAGACATGGTGGTGGGGTGGTTGATAGTCCTACATCTTGCAGGCAACAGGAAGTCAAGCTGTCTACCCTACTGAGCAAAGCTGTAGCAAAAGAGACCAAAGAGACCTCAAAGCCCGCCCCCATGGTGGCACACTTCCTCCAACAAGGCCATATGCCCTCTAATAAAGTCATATCTCCAAATAGCACCACTCCCTATGAGATTATGGGGGCCAATTACACTCAAACCATTACAGCCACTGATACTAATCTGAATTTCTAAAAAGCTTTAAACTGAGGTCAGTACTATCATAGGGATCCGATCTGCTCTGAGTCATTCATTTTCAGGTAACTTTGAAAGATCCCATATAAAAGCTGCCGGGGAAAACTGATCTGCCACTGAACACAGAAAGACAACTCTACATCATCTCTACCCACACAACCTGGTCTTCTGGACACTGGGCCTGGGTGTCCCTCCATTGGGCTGTATTGTCTGTCTCCTGGCTTCATCCCCAAGTGTCTTCCAACTCCTAGAGCAGCTTCAGCATGGACAGGCTACAAGGATGATGCTAGAACCCATAGTCTGTGGTACAAGAACTCTGCAGAAGTGGTTGGAGTACTTGGCAGAGGTGGGAACTCCCTCTGAAGGTCAGAAGGAATCATCTGGTGAGGGAAAATGATGCGACGGTGATGGGTTTCCTTTCTGAAGTCCATCACTGCCAACATCAATACGGCAGGTGGTGACCACTTTGCGACTGAGGAGTACAAGGCTGTGTCACCTATTCTATTAGCCAGCTTAGATGACTTACACAGTTAATGTTTGGAGAGGCCAGGCCACCGAGACAGCAAGCCAGATTCCAGACATGCCTGCCTCTCTCCATCCCATTGCTGCTGCCTCTGTGCCTGCTTCCTCTGGGACATCCCTGGTCCTTCTGAAGGACTTCCTCACCCCCACCTATCCCTGGCAAGAACTATGCTTCTTCTGCATGCAAATGAGCCTGGGTCTACTCAAGGCTGGCCTCCTGCTGCCACCGATGTGATTACAAAGAGGCCTTTTTTTGTCACTAGATTGTTCTTCCATGGGAATTGCCTCTTCAGAACCCCTTTAATCTTCCCTGACAAACATTTTGAAATTACTCCTTACATTCCTGTGCTGACTTCAGATCCTTAGGTACTTGGTTTGTCTGTAGACTTAGAAGTAAATATCCCAGTATGCCTACCCTAACCAAAGGACCATTTACAAGGAGTGAAAACACTCATGTGTGATCCAAATAGAATCCTGATCTCTATCACTAATTTTAGTGACATGGTCCCTAATATTACATTCTCTAAACTAACTCTTGGTGTCCCCTTCACCAGAATGGTGACTGAGATTGCCACATGCCCTCTGGAATAAGATAGAGTCTTAAGAAAGAACTTGTTCTCTCTCTTTCCACATCTCCTAAGCCACGGTATCATCAATTCTAACCCTCCTATAGTTTCCTTACCTAACAATCCCCTAGTTGCTGCTATGTATTGGTGCTGGGCACTTGGTCCCCATCCTCGGGGGCTTCCAGATTAATGGGGGGAAACCTTGAGGAAATGGGCGATGAGCTTTTTCACAAAGCTCCAGTGACCAATAGAAAGTCAGTTAACGTGCTGAGAACATCCCTGCATCCTGCCAGAGAGTCCCCACATGAGTCCAGGAGACTTGTGCATCCAGTTTGCTACTGTAATCCTGCCTGCTACAGGGCAGGCAACAGGACCATGCCCAATCACTTTACAGATGGCAGCTCCTATGGTAGCCCAGTCCTAGGAGGTAAGTACAGCCATTCCTTTGGCATACCCATGGGACTGACTGGTGGCAGAATACTCATGGACACAAAAATCCATGAGTACTTAGGACCTTCATATAAAATGATGTAGTATTTGCATGCAACATCCACACATCCTCCTGCACACAGAATCCTCTTTGTTCCGTGTGTGTGTGTGTGTGTGTGTGTGTGTGTGTGTGTGTGTGTGTGTGTATCACAGGGTAGATGCTGGAAATAGCTGTTATAGTCTATTGACTAGGCAAAAACAACAAGAAAGAAATACCTGGACATGCAATTTTTCCAAGTATTTTTGATTTCCCATAGTTGAATCTGTAGCTATGGACCCTTGGATGGAGTGGTTCAACTGCACTATGATCATATAACCCACTAGCATGTGCAGATGAGGAAACTGAGGCATAGACAAGTGACTTGCAAGCAGCAGATATAGGATTTGAACTGGGGAAGTGTACTTCTGTTGTCTGTGCTGTCCACATAGCTATCCAAGTCACCATGTGAGTGTGGGGGCCGGGGGGTGCCATCATTCCACGCAGCCCCAGAGGAAACCAACCAGCCTGCTCAGACCCTCTGCAGAGTGCTGGTGGCCTCTCATGGCCACTGGAGTGTGACTTTGGGGCTGGGAGATACATTTGCCAGGTTGGGGCCCTCTCTGGAGCAGTGTCTGGAGACAAGAGTAATGAAAGGGAGCTGGTGCGTGACGAAGTTGGCAGGCTGGGAACTGAAGGTGATCCCTCGGAACAGTCAATGCTGGTCATGGGCCCTGCAGATTCTGCTGAGCCACAGAAACCTCTGGAATCCTAGTACCTGCTTTGAAAGACCTGACTTGGAGACACCTGCCAAGCCCTGGGCACTGGGTTAATAAAACCCACCTGTTCCTAAGTACCATGCGATCACAGCCCCTCTTAGCCATTGGCTCAGTCCTGTTATCCTTTTCTCTTCTCTTTTTATGCATGGAGGGAAAGAAAAAGGAGAGGATGTGCGTGGTGAGAAAAGGAAGAAGAGAAACGGGGAGGAAGGGAGGCAGAGGGAAGGGAGGGAAAAAGAAAAAAGATGCAAGAAAGGAGGAAAAGAAAAGGAGGGAGAAAGAAGGAAAAATAAAGGACAGAAAAGAATAAATAAGGATGGGAAGAAAGTGAAGGAAGGAGGAGGAAAGAGAAGGAAGGAGGGAAGGAGAGAGGAAGGCATAGTCTATGGTCGCTCAATGGCAATGGCAAAAACTTCTCAACCTGTGTGGTTCAAGGCCCCCATAGTCTGAGTCTTCATCTCTTCCCAAGCTCACCTATGAAAATCTTCTAATGGGTTCTTTCTTCATGTAAAATATCTGCATTTCCAGTGTTAGACAGACCCTCTGCTGGACTCAGGTTAAACAGCACTGAGCACAGCCCATGGGACTGGCAGACACTAAGCAAATAGAAATCCAAATAGCTTTAATTCCACACTGCATGGAGTGCTGTGAGGGAAAGGAACGTGGGTCTCCAGGGGAAGCCAGGGTTACAGTAGGGTGAGCAGGCATGCGCCGCAGCAGTGGAGGAGGCCTCGTGAGTGTGGCAAGGAGAAGGCTGCGGTGAGAGCTGCAGACTGGGAGGGAGGAGGGAGAGACACTGTGCCTGGGGCTGGCAGGTGAGGACAAAGAATGTGAGAAGAACTTGAAGACATTTGCAGGGGCTGCTGCTATGTAATTGAGCCATTCTGAGGGATGGGGTGGAAGCACTTTCTCTGTTACCTGGACTCCATGCTCCCTAAGGGAAGGGTGGCTGTTTGTTTGGTATTCACAGGGTGTTCCCGGGCTCAGGCTGAGGGCATGGTGTTTATTTATTGACAGTCTCACCAGCTGGCTGTGCAGTGGTGCCCAGGTGACTCCGCAGCAGCAGGTATGAATGGAGGTGTTCTCTCTCTTCACTCCACACCACTGTCCCTCTGGGCCACGCAGATAATGGGCTTCAGTGCAGACTGCTGCCTGGCTCTCATGGTGGGCCAGGTCTCAGAGGCCCAGCTGCACCTGTAGGCTTTTTGAATAGGAATAAGTATACAGTTTTCCCTCAAGACCATCTTTGGTGTAAAATTACCAACAGAAGCAGAACTGCACTGCTGCAACTGAGCTAACAGTAGGAGCTGGAGCCCTGTCCATATACCATACACAGGCTGAGACCCCTTGCTCTTTCTAGAAGGGATGGTGGGGAACCTGCCCTGGGTGTCCTGTGAGAGTACAGAGTGGGGCCTTCTCTCTCGGGTCCATGCTCCATGGCTACTGCTTGCTCTTGCTCTGCCAAGGCTCTGGTCCAGTGAAGGACTACATCAGAGTCCAGTCCTGTCTCAGCAAGGGTAACGTGCTCCAAGTAGCAGGCTGCCACATGTCCGTGATGCAGATCTGGATTGTGAGTGTGGGGCCTGACCACTGTGGAACCCTGGCTTTCCCTCTTCTGCTTCCAAAGGACTTTTAAAGCACCTAGAAGACGTCCTCTCCAGCTCATCCTCTTCATGGGATGGAGGGTGGGGACTGGTGACCCTCTGGTAGACGTGTCTGGGAAAGGGTAGATGGAGAAGGGGCTGAAAGGTAGGAGTCGGGCACTAGCATGCTACTCGGCCTCCTGCCAGCGGTGCTGCCTTGAGCAAATGAGTCAAGCACTCTGGGCCTGTCTTTCTGTATCCATAAAGTCCACTCTGTAAGGTTATTCTGCCAACTGAAGGTGGCAATATGAATGGAATCAGCCCACAGAGGCAGAATGATGCCTGGCACACACCAGGAGCATCTACGGCAGCTCTTGCTGATCCCTGAAGACAAATGCCAGGATACTACGCACCGAACACTCACTCTGTGCTGAGCACTGTGGCTTCACTGACTCCTCCCCGTGACAGCATGAAGCAAGCGTGGCTTCTATAGACAAGGAAACTCATGCCATGCACAGAGAGGTGAAGCAATCTGCTCAAGTTTCGCAGTTGGTGAAAAATGGAGATGACATCAGATGGAAGCTGCTCAGCTCCACTTTACTGTCCCTATAGCCAGGAGGAGGTGGCTTTCTTCTCTACACTTCTCTGCTCCCACCTACTGTCCCTAGGCCTGACACCAGGAGTCAGATGAGGGACTAGGCCTAGTTGCCTTTCCCTCACTAGTCTGATGCCCTCTCCTCATGAGTACGCCATGGCCACTACAGTCTCCCAGCATGTCCAGTTCCTCTCAGCCACAGCCCTTTGGAATTTTCTTCAAGGGAAGCTCCTGACCTTTCAGAACTTTCCTCCAAAGCCAAGAGGCCCCAGACATATCACTCAGCCAGCCGTGCCTATGCTCCCCCATTTCAGGACAACATGTAGGACAAATGTTCATGTGAGCGTGCACATGCACATATTTATGAGTGGTGAGCGTGCCTTCTCTCCTCTAGAACACAAAGCCCTGAGCCCATCTTCCTTCCCACAGCCACAGCACAGGGAAGCTCAGTTTAGAGCAGGCTTTCCTAAACACCTGCCTTAATTCCCTCCATAACATGTGTATTGTGAGTGAGAAAAGCCAAACTCTCAAAAAAAAAAACTGTTAAAGAGAAATTTGACTTCTAGATTGCATTTAAAAAGCAGAGGGGGGCTGGAGAGATGGCTCAGCGGTTAAGAGCTCTGCCTGCTCTTCCAAAGGTCCTGAGTGCAATTCCCAGCAACCACGTGGTGGCTCACAACCATCTGTAATGAGGTCTGGTGCCCTCTTCTGGCCTGCAGGGATACACGCAGAGCGCTGTATACATAATAAATAACTCCTAGAAAACAGCCTGAAGAAATAGGTCTGTAAAAAAAAAAAAAAAAAAAAAAAAAAAAAAAGCAGAGGGGACTAGAGGCTTTCTATTGTCTTCTTTTCTGTGAATGGGGCTTTGGGGTCAGGCACTGTGCCCCCTGTCCCCGCAGCCCTGTGGTCGCAGTGGTGACGCAGGTTTGAACGCATCCTCCATCTGTACCTCATGGCTTCTCCCCTGAAAGCAGCTTCCCTGGCATCTGGAAGCAGATGCTAAGTGGATGAGTGCTACGATTAAACTGCCTTTTAATTATTCAATGTGATGTCAATGGCACGCATAGTTGTGACATTATAATGGACTCTGACTCCCTCGCAAATGTCGAGAAAGGCAGGGGCCCATTACCTTGTCAAAATGTTCGTTCCCTGTGACTTTATTGCCAGTACACCACCTGATTCTGCAAGCAGCCCTTAACAGAGGAGTGTGGTGGGAGGGTGATGGGGTGGAGAGGAGGCAACTCGGAGTGATTTGGGGTGACAAAGATTTGGGTAACTCTCTAAGGACTTTACAAATAGTCCACTCAGTAAAATTCACCAACTCTCAATAGAAACAATAGTGTTCGGGAGGAATCAAGCAATGGGGCTTACTATAGGCAAGCATGTGGGCAAGGATGTAACGACAAGGCGGAGAACACATGCTGTCATTCCAGGAGGGGTTTATTTCATTAACTGGACAACTGCTGACAGAGAGCTTAATTTGCCAACCATGGTATTTGGCTAGAATCTACTTAGTGAAGTGGAATAGCCCTCTGCCATATAATGTGAATACTCATGTATGCATGCACACATGTATGCATGCACACATGCATGCATGCAAGGCGCTCTCTCTCTC
Source organism: Ondatra zibethicus (assembly GCA_004026605.1). Taxonomy (NCBI): domain Eukaryota; kingdom Metazoa; phylum Chordata; class Mammalia; order Rodentia; family Cricetidae; genus Ondatra; species Ondatra zibethicus. Next base: position 89,406 of record PVIU01007491.1, read on the forward strand.
TCTCTCTCTCTCTCTCTCTCTCTCTCTCTCACACACACACACACACACACACATACACACCCACATACTCAAACACATATACATTCTAAGGCAAGGAGAATTTGGTTGGTTGGAAATAGTAAGAGCTAGATTCTAGGATTAGAATTGCCCATAACTAGCGATGCAGCTTTGAATAAATCAGATCTTTGGTCCCAGTTGACTCAACCCTCAAGAACGTTAGGCCTGAATCATTTCTAACATGGGATGAGGCAGCTGGTGACACTGTGCCACACACACGCACATCGAGCCTTCATCAGCATGCATGCTGTCGTCACTGACTGACTCAACAACGTGTGAGGACAGTGGGGAATAGAAGCCAAGCTGGGAGAGGCTACTGCTTTTGAGAACGTAGGGCAGAGCCCAGCCCCTGAAAGAATGGTTCAGGACAACTTTGTCCACAGCTATGCTGATGATCAGGGCCACTGGAGTTTGGAGAAAGGCACAGTCAGTGTGGGCCTAGATGACTGTGAAGGCTTCTGGGAGAAGGCAGAGTACCATGCTTTGGGGAGTAGCAGGATCTCTAAAGTGGAAGGAGAGGAAGAAAGAGCTGGTGAGGAGAGTAGGAAGGATAAGCAGATTATGGGGAAGGTGACAAGGGAGAAACTTAAGCAGAGTCACAAATGCCACCTTTGGGAACTAAGGATTCATCCATTCTCTCTGTAGGAGACAGTGCCCAGAATTGGAGTAGTCATTAGACAGTCTCTTCTCTGTTGCCCAGTACTTTAATTTCTTTTGAGGGAAATTATCTGAGCCCACCATGCTACCAGCAGACTTATGAATCAGTGACCATGTGGCCCAACACATATCTTCTGCATTCTCTCCCCCAGGACTCTGATACTTCATTGCAGTTAGGCCTGGGTGTAAAAAAAATGCCCACGTTCATTCATTCCATGGATACAGCCCTGACCTGACAGAAAGGTAATTATTGTACTTTATATCCCTGTAGCTCATTGGTTCCTGCCTTTTATTCAGCCTGCTTTTCCAATCTTCCAACTGATTCTATGAGCTAATTGGTATTCTTCCAGTATATTCCTTTCCTTAATTTATCAAGGATCAACTTCAAGTGTTTACAAATAACAAACTCTAGTAGATATTCAACCACATATCTATCCATAACCTACCTATCGAACTGTGGTGATATCTTGTTTGTACAAATAAAGCTTGTACAAAGATCACAGGGCAGAGCTAGCCGCTAGCTAACCATAGAGGTCTGGAGGTCTACACAGACAGATAGGAAGTGATATAGCTGGGCCGAAAGAGGAAGTGATAAGGCAGGAGTAGGAAGGAGATCAACTGGAAAGTTGAGTAGGTAAGGTGGCTGTGGTTTGCTCCTTCATCTTTCTGATCTCTCAGCATTTTTCCCTATATCTGACTCCAGGCTTTTATTATTAAGACCTATTAGAACTCGCGCTACGTATTGGTGCCCAATGTGGGGCTTGAACCCATGACCCTGAGATTAAGAGTCTCATGCTTTACCAAAAATGCCATCTTCCCCACACAACAGGAAGTAAATTTAAGAATATGATGCCCACATTTCCAAGAGGTGGGATGGGTGGGTTTTGGTCATTCAATGGATTATGGATATTTGTCAATGTTTAGGGGGTTTGGTTACAAGTTGTTATTCGTTAACAGTCAGGAAGAGAGTTGAACAAAAGAGATTATATTCAGAGTTCTTAGTTTGAAAAATAAGAGGGGGGTGCCGGAACTATCATTGTCCCATAGTCACACTGATGAATATCTTGATCACATCCATAGAAATTTCGTCTGATGGATGGAGATAGAGACAGAGACCCACATTCACACCAGAGCAATGGATTGAGCTCCCAAGGTCCAGTCGAAGAGCAGAAGAATCTTCATCCGGCGACGGATGGAGATAGAGACAGAGACCCACGT